>JAOVYX010020403.1:0-17075 GCA_035668315.1 Drosera spatulata | reverse complement strand
AACACATACGTTACACCAATATAACGTTACGTATTCGTTATATCGTTCGTATTCTTAATAGCGTTATATATATATATTTGTATATATTTAATATCCATATTTTCGGGGTATTACAATTTATAAGATGTAATTATTTTTGTTTATACATATGATGTTAAGATTTTTATTTTTTTTTATGTTTTTATCATATAGTTAGGTAAAATTTGATAGTCATTCTTAAAATTTAATTTTAACACTTCAATTTATAATAAAAAAGTTAGATATTTAATTGATAAAGATTTGTTTTCGTTTAAATAAAACGAAATGACATGTCATGTTAACATATCATTTGTGTAATTATATATATATAATAGATTTCTATTTCTTAAAAATTTTGATAATTCGATTAATCGAATTAACTGATTTTTTTTCTTTCTTTCTGATGATATATTTTCCATAATTCTCTCATATTTTTATATTAAAAAGTTCTTTTAATGCAATTCGAATGCGTTGTATTCTATGCTGTTTTCATGAATTAATTTTTATTTTTTTTATTTTGAAAAATATTTTTATTCTTTATTTAAATAATTTTTTTGTATATTGTTTACCTCTTAATAAAATTCGAATAAGAAATCAAAATCGAACCGAAATCAAAAAATCGAATTAAATTCGTTTCGATGGAAAGCATCGTTGGTCGGTGGGGACGTGGGTTATCGAAATCGAATATTGGCAAAATATATCAGTAGTTAATAAGCTGAGTACAAAATAATTTGAAACTTTAATTCGAAATTCAAGACATATAACTTTGTTACTGTAATGATTACATTTTCTGAAAACAGGGGAAGAAATGAGAATAGTTAATCTTTGACGCGAGTTGCCCACGGTTTCACTTCAGTCTGATCGTTATCTTAAGGTTTCATGGGTCTCAAGAAGCTTGTTGGACTGGAGTAATTCTTCTGGGTCCAGCCAAGATGATGGCCCAATGTGAATAACATAGCCCAAAGGCCTCAACGTCAGCGTCTCGCTTTGGGAAACGCATCGGTCGTATGATGATCATGGGATTTGCAAAACGGGAAATTGTTCGTGCTGCAAATAACACGTAAAAAACGATGGCAGAAACAGTTTTTATTATAATTTAAGTTTTAAAAAGTTAAATTAAAATTTTAAAACGTGTTCTAGAAAAATATATGATGAAAAATGATCTATAGTAATTTTTTGTTTACTGTCTACAACAAGAACCATTTTCTCTCTGTACAAAGCAAACTCTAATGATATTAACCTCGGTTTATACCCTTTTAAGTAATTAAACATTATTACTTTCATGAGTTTGCATGTGACATTGATTATTCTCAAGTTGATGCTTCAAAACATTTTTTATCAAAGTTTGGAAATAACTAAAATTCTTCAAGTAGGTCGTCACATATGAAGTTTTAATTATAGACATCATAGTTGACAATTCGGTATGTTTGATTAAACAACATGAGTGAATCGTGACACATTATGAAACGCTATTGATCAATATTATTATGATCCCCAATCACTGCTTACAAAGATGTAATTTATACGAAAGCGTCAGTATGTTTTGGCATGATTATTTTAAGAGGAAACATTTTTGTTGTCGTCTCCGGCCCAAAAAAAATATAATGATACGTATTTTAAAATATTTCGTTTTTCATCTAACAGATGTTAGAAAAAATTATTATTTTTATATAGTATTAAAGTTAACAACTTAATCTATCATTTATTTATCATAATATTTTCAGAAAAAATGATACTCCCTTCATTCCATAATATATGATAGTACAACACTTTTCGGATTATTCCAAAATACTTACGATATTTTCAATTTTGATTCATATTTAATTTTTGCTACACTAGGTCAGCTATAGAGGTGAGAAAAATACCAGAAAATCGAAATATTGAACCGAACCGAATTGAAAAATCGAATTCGGTTCGATTATTTCGATTTTCGTATTTCGATTGTCGATATTTTGGTTATTAGGTTAACTTCGATTTCGATTTTGGTTTTGGGTTTCGAAAAAAATCGGTTCATCGGTTAACAGAATTTTTATTATTTTTTAATGATTTATTTTTCTTACTTCTCTTGTATTTTTGTATTAAAAAAATGCTTATAATGCAATCGGAATGCTTTTTATTCTTTTTATAACGTTTTCATGAAGTAACTTTTATTTTTTATTTTTAAAATAGTTTTTCTATTATATTTAAATAATATTTTGTATGTTTTTTTATTGCTTCATGAAATTCTCTATAAAACTGAAATTGAATATTAATTCGATTAATCGAACTCAAAAAATCGAATTAAATTCGATGCGATTTCGATTTTGATTTTTCAAAACCCAAATAATATTTTGGTTAATCGAAATCGAATTTTTTTCGATAAAAGATTGAATTTCGTTCCCTAAAATCAATTATTTATTATCACAATTAATATATTAAACCTATGATCAAACTTTTTACTGGATCAATTGGTTACATATAATATCAGACAAAAAAATTATTTATCGTAAAAATGTTTCGAAGTAAGTCTCGTTCCACTACTTAACTGTGGAAAATACACACAAGAAGAACCCAATGATTTTGGTGGAAATAAAAACCCTAGTTTCGGACTATATAACCACTGAACCAAATTCGCCTCACATTCATCACCCCACTGCAGCCAACTCCCTTAAACCCTGAAGAACATCTCAGCGGCGCCCTAAACCCTATTCTAAATCCATCCAAAATGTTTGGAAGAGGAGGTAGTCGCTTCAACCCACTTCATTTTTCTCTCAATTCATCTCTACATTCCCCGATTTTGCACTCGAATCATAGTTTACCCTTTCTGTTCATGATTTGTCCTCTTAATTTCATCCGGGTCGGATGATTTTGTTGATGTAAAAAATGGGTTGTGCTGAATTTTCCACTTTTCGATTGAAGTTATGATCTTTATTATCTCTGTCGATAATATCTCCGTTGTGCTTTATCTGGGTCGGTTGATTACGCCGAGTTAGAAATGGGTTCTGCTGACTATCCTATTCTGTACTTGGGGGGTTTTGCAGGACGAGGCGGCGGGGGCCGAGGTGGGAGGGGAGACAGAGGAGGGAGAGGCGGAGACAGAGGAGGAAGAGGTGGGCGAAGTGGGTTCGGACCAAGAAGTCAAGATATGAAGAATAGAGGTGGAAGAACCCGTGGTGGTCCCACGAGGGGTGGTCGCCGTGGTGGAAGAGGCGCTGGTGGGATGTGGGGTGGTAGCAAGGTGGTTGTTGAACCTCATAGGCATGAGGGTGTTTTTATTGCCAAGGGGGAAAGAGGATGCTTTGGTCACGAAGAATTTGGTTCCGGGTGAGGCGGTTTATAATGAGAAGAGGATCTCTGTTCAGGTAGAGGGACGATTGAATGAATTGTGGCGGTTGTTTGTGTTGAGTGGTCGATAGGTATTTGTGTTTAGTTTGGCTCGTGGATGATTGATATGCTGTATGTCGTTGCATTGTTATTTGCCTTGCTGTTATTCATGAAAGACTTGTTGTTGTCACTCTTCATGTTGTATGAGAGTGAACAATTAGATTTTGAAAAAAGAGATATAGTTCATCTTGCATGTGCCCTTTTTCATCGCATGCTCGATTTTAACTTCATGAATGTGTTTCCAGAATGAAGATGGGACAAAGGTTGAGTACAGGATTTGGAACCCTTTCCGTTCAAAGTTAGCGGCTGCAGTTCTTGGTGGTGTGGATCACATCTGGATTGTAAGTGATCATGCCATACTAGTTGTAAATTTGCTGGTATATGCCTATCATATGGGAACTCAGTTTCATGGTTTGTGTTGTATGTATTATTCGTTTAGAAACCTGGGGCTAAGGTGTTGTATCTTGGAGCTGCTTCTGGCACCACAGTTTCACATGTTTCCGACATTGTTGGGCCTGTAAGTATTTCCTAGTTTGTTGTTTCAGTGATGTGTTTGATTACTGTCATACATAGATGTGGTGCTTGACAAGTACATTTTCTTTGCAGGACGGTGTGGTTTATGCGGTTGAGTTTTCTCATAGAAGTGGTAGAGATTTGGTTAACATGGCAAAGAAAAGAACCAATGTTATCCCTATTATTGAAGATGCTAGGTATCCATCCAAGTACAGAATGTTGGTTGGCATGGTTGATGTGATACTCTCTGATGTTGCTCAGCCAGATCAGGTTTGATACTGGTTCATACACCTAGTCCCCTTCCCACAAAATGATTTCAGAAGGTATTATCTGTCTTTAAAATGTTGTGGTTGAGCTCAGTGTGAGATTAATTTAATTAGTTTCCATGTTTCGCATTCAGTTATTATTTGTTCTGTAATTGCCCTCTAATTATCATGTTTTTGTCTAATATTTGGGATCTCCCACTTCGTTCTTCCTAAGTTCCAATTACCCATTCAAGCAGGCTTTCACGTGTGTTGTTCGTGATATGTTATGTACTATGGATTCAACCATCTTTAGTTTAGCTACTGTTATTAAGATAATTGAATGTTCCTAATGTTACATGGCTTGTGCTTGTCACTCTTCTCTCATGCTTTTTTCTATGCTTGTACTTTCGAAATTTGGAGGTTTTTCTATGCTCTTCTGGTACGACTGGGTTTTAGTATAAAAGCTTCTCGTTTTTTTTTTTTTTTTTGGTGTGAAACCAAGCACATGATGATTCCATCGGATTCCCCTTCAAGACTTATGGATGATGTGAACTCCGAGTCTCTGATGCAACTATATGGTTGAATTACTATTTTTAAGCATACAGCCTTGCTTATTTTTCACTTCAATGTTTCTTATTTGTCGAACATCAAGCACATGATGATCACCTTGGATTCCCCTACAAGACTTTCTGGGTGATGTGAATTCCGAGTTTCTGATGCAATGAAATTATTTCTTGTTGTCCAGTAGATATTTTATATTTGGCTCCTACGGTTTCTTGAACATTTAAACTGCTTGGCTAGATTATTGTTTTATTGTATATTTATCAAAATCGTCTGTTTTCTATGTTCATTTGTCTCACGTTCTGTTTCTGCTTGCTCCTGGTGTTATATAACTAAAACCCATTCTATTTTGGCATCTAGCTGTGAGTTTTTGGATTATCCAGGCTTGTTTTGCAGATGGTAGTACTTAGCAATTCATTCAATGTCTCTAGATTTTTGGAGCTGATGTCTAAAAAATTTTAGCTTCCAGTGATGGGAGTATGCTTAATTGTTTGTTCTCGCCGATTTAGAATGCCTATTTCTTCTTTGAGTCTTTCTATAGAAGCTTGAGTTGACTTCCGTTGGTTGTAAATCCTCAAATCTGATGTTCAGGAATTACTGAAAATTCAGCTGGCCGTTTCAAGTCTTGTGTTACTTTGTCTACTTTTTCTTACTCACTATTTTGTTTGGCTTTACAGGCTAGAATTCTTGCTTTGAACGGATCATATTTTCTGAAAACTGGGGGTCACTTTGTCATATCTATCAAGGTTTGTTTTGCTAGTTTATACAAGCCTTCAATCTTTCTCTTAATTCGGCCGTGCCTGCATCAACAGCTTGATGTGCGGGTAGTTCGGGTTATGCAAAATATGATCAAATCTAAGAACCAGTGGCTGATGTAGAGTTTTATTTGTTTGCAGTTCATTTCACTCTAATGGTTTTTCATGTGATGCTGCAGGCCAACTGCATCGACTCTACTAGCCCTGCGGAAGCAGTGTTTGCATCAGAGGTGAAAAAAATAGTGAAAGAACAGTTCAAGCCATTTGAGCAAGTCACTCTCGAGCCCTACGAGAGAGATCACGCTTGTGTTGTTGGAGGTTATCGTATGCCTAAGAAGCAGAAGGCTGCGGCTTAGGAGATTTTTGGTAGCAAAGAGCAGTCCCTGTTCTTGCTCATTTTCATTCTCTGTATCGGCCGCAAAACTGTTATAGAACTGATCAGGGATTTCTGTTGTCAACTTCTCCGTTTTCATTCATCTCCGACTGGCTTCGTGTTGCTTCTTGTGGATTTGGTTGTATCGTTTTCACAAGATACGACTCTAGTTATGTTTTGAGCTCTTAGACTTGTAGATGTTTTCCTTAATGGAAGTTTAATCTATTTGCCGTGGTTGAGTAAATGGCTAGTTAGTTTCTGTTCTCCTTTGGACTTCAGCCTGAATTTTGCTGCGTTTGCATCGATTACATTCTAACTACGTTAGCTTGGACATTGTTAATGGGCACTGATCTGTGTCGTGAGCAATGCTGCCCTTGGAGAGTTTACCCTGCTCTTATGCTGGTGGCTACAATCAGAGTAGTTTTAAAGAAATCGATTTGAATCGATAAGAGTGCCACATGGGTGGTTTTTTTTTTTTTTTTTTGTGTGTGTGTGTGTGCAGTATGATACGAAATGAAGTTATCAGATAGAATATGGATGTGGTTTCAATAGAAGATAAGATGAGGGAGTCACGACTAAGATGGTATGGTCATGTGAAACGCAGATCTGTTAGGAGATGTGAAGATTGGGAGTTAGCGCATGTCAAGAGAGGACGAGAGAGACCAAAAAAGATTATGAGAGAAACCTTGAAGTATGATATGGTCTATCATAATCTTACAGAATATGATGTCCATGACAAATTGAAATGACGTCCTCGTAATGCTTAATTTGTTGTTATTGTTGTAGTATGATTAACGAGAAATCAATGTTATATACTTGTTTTCTGCATCTGTTCCAAGCAAAAGAAAACAGGAAACAGTGGAAGGTAACTCATTAATATGCTTGCTTTTTCTTTTTGTTCTTTTTATGTTATGAAAGATAATTGATGCAGCCATACCCAAAAAAAAGATAATTGATGCAGCTTAAGTAAATTATCTGCGTCTATACTGACTACTGACTGATGAAAAATGGGAAACCAGTGGAAGGTAACTCATTGATGAGTTTGCTTCTTGGCGCGATAGTCAACCAGTGCAATGGAGTAATTCATTCTATCTGGAGAACAGGAGGTGAGGAGAAGTAACTCATTGATATGCTTGCTTCTTAGCACGACAGTTAATTGATGTGATTAAGTACTTCGCGTAAATGACATCAGAAAACCAACTGAGGGTAACTCATTGATATGCTTGCTACTGCACATAACAGTTAACCTCATATTGACAATCATTTTAGTTATTGTTCCCTAAATAAAACCCGCCAAGAATTCCGTAGATAGCAAGTATATCTCGCCTCTACCTACACGACTTACATAAACATAGAAATGTTGTTAACTCGGCATGTCGTGTGACTTGTTTGAATTTCCTTATAGGAGTATTATACTGCATTCATAATATACTGCTCGCTTGACTTCTCGCTCGATTTCCGTGGTCTACTGCCCCATGGTTAGTTTTAGCAGTCGCTCATCGAATAAAAACCATTGATCATAGCGTGCATATCAAGTATCATCGCCATCGATATCTAAAAAATGCTCAAAAACACGGAAATATTGTAATTCGGCATTTCAACTTCGTACATCTAATGCTCATGGGAGCCATAGACTCATAGCAGTCTGTTAGTAGAATGAAAATTGGTTCATGTAATAAATTGGTTCATTCGTTCATTTTGAGAAATATAATCTCTTACATTACAATAAATCATCCAGATACATTGAGCAGTTACACAGTTAAGTGCATGGTTATCGATGTATAAGTACTAAGCTCTTTTTGCAATCCAGAAGTCTCATAATTCTATGTAAACAAAAAACAAACAATAACTCCTATTGAACAAGAACAACACCATGGTCTTACCCACTGTGTCCTCATCCTCCCGCAGATTGTTCCTGCCTGGACCATGGGACTCATTGCCTGAGAGCATTCTTCTCATCATCTTGAGCAAGCTGATCCAGCTATCTGACCTTATTCACTTGGGCGCTGTTTGTAGACATTGGCGATCCGCTGCCAAGTTAAAGCTGCAAGAGTTGAATGTAAGTGTAAACATGTATTTCAATATTCACCTTCCTTTGCTACTAATACCTACAGGTACTAATAGCGAGATTAGGCGAGATCTCTTCTCCGTCACTCATGGAGGGAGATACAACATTCGCCTCCCTGTGCCTTATAATAAGAGGTGTTCCGGCTCATCACATGGATGGTTAATCACAATTGACTGCAAAACCTCTGTGATTACCCTTATCAATCCATTTTACCTCGGTCACGACCAAGGTACAATCAGTCTCCCAAGTTTCCTTCAGCTAATGGGGCCAGATGAAAAACTCGATGAATCAGTCAATTATGAGTATATGATTAGCAAGGTCATCCTGTCGGCCAACCCGGTTAGCAAACCTGATGACTATGCAGTCATGGTCATCTACGGTGATATGAGAAGGCTAGCATTCTACAGGTCTGGAAATGAACATTGGACACATATTCAAGAGGCTCATGTTATGTTCCAAGATGTTATCTTCCAAGGAGGTCAGTTTCTTGCGGTCAACCTAGACGGCGAAGTCTACCTCTGTGATGTCAAAAGTAATCCTCCAAAGATGAAATCAGTAATCCCATGCATTGGCTCGGTGTTCAGTAACTATTCAAGGAGGTATATTGTAGCGACACCAGATCGGGGGATACTCCAGGTTGTAAGGTTGTTTGAGAGCACTACCTCGGCTACAGGTGAGCCAGTGGCGAGCACCATTGGGTTCTTTGTCTTCAAAATGGTTGTTAATGGAGTGGTGGGCTGGGAACTTGAGGCAAGCCTTGGTAATGGGTCCTTGTTCCTCGGCGACAACCACTCTGCTTATGTTGACGCCTCCAGATTCCCTGGATGCAGAGAAAATTGCATCTACTTCACAGACGATTTTCATGACATCTACACTATGTATCATTTGACGTATCAGGCGCATGGCCCTAGTGACGCAGGGATATACAACATCAAGGATCATAGTATTGACCCTTTCTATTTGCCGAACGATGAACAGAGGCTTATGCCGCCGCCTATCTGGTTGCTTCCAACAATTCAGGAGAGCAAATTGTTGTTTGTGAAATGTAATAAGCTCCTTGTGAGATCTTATGTTATACTACTAGTTTTATACCGTCTCTCTTCTTCTAGGTCGATGTATCGGTTTGACACCCTTTCAGTCCTAGTATGTATTGGTGATAGATGAAACTATCAATGCAAAATAGTTTTTTCTTTCGCGGCAAGGTATTCGATTCCTGAATAACAGCGCGTGATTCGTATTTTTCTACAGTATCTATATCATTGGCTCCAATGCGACAAGCCTAAAGTAAGCAAGCTATTTAATGGATAAGGCTTTTTACAGAAAACCATCAAGGAATTCAATTATATACTAACACAAAAGGTTTATAACTATAAAGCATTCTACATTACAACTCGATTTCATGAATAAGCTATACTCAGAGTAGTTTCATCAGAACATCAGGGGTAACTAGTCGAAATAGAAAAAGCCATGCATGATACTGGAAACAAATGACAATGCAAAACACAGCATTTGCAAAGAAGGGAGCTGCAGTGGTTCTATGCAGATTAAATGATATGGTATTACACTGAGATTACCTCCTGGTATGCTTTTCGCAGTTCCCTGTTGTCGGTGAAAAATATACTGCAAAACAATCTTAGGCTATCACGACAAAGACTGAGCCATGAACAAAGTATTTGGCAGTTATAACGTGATTTCACCCAGGACAAGCTGGGATTAGTGACCAGCGATGATAATATTATGAACTTCAGCTTCGAAAAGAGAAATTACTCACAGTTGATATCAAATTCATACCAACTGAACAACATTACAATTACATCCAAGAAACATACACGTGCATAATGCATAATATAGCAGAAAAGAAGTCGCTCTCTAGATGTTCGAATGAGATTCAAATGGACACGAGACCATCTCAAGGAAACAATATGGGAATTTCAATACCCCAGAATTGTTCACAGATTCATATATAACGGGTGGCACGTACTTTGATCTCGTGGTGACTTCTTATATGCTTCTAGCTAATGCCTCGTAACCGGCAAACAAATTGAGCCCCATCCTACACTTTGAACTGGTACCTAGTTTTTGAATTCCCATCACAAGATCTAAGAATAGCTCACACGCTCTTGGATAATCTCCGTTCAAAGTAAGCAAGTCGTCCCTGTTCCATTACTGTCGTAAGTGCAATTTTATACATTCAAACAATGGCGATGGATCATTCGATCCAATAAGAGCTGAACTACTACTATGAAATAAGAGTCAAGAAGGAACAGCTTGCTCGACCCACATCTTTTGATCGAACATACGGAGGGATGGACATTTCTCTTCATAATAAGGTTGTACAGTCTTGTCTGTAATGTTATACATCCCCGTATCTTTGCCGCCTCCTTGTCCATGGTGCCAAGCATTCGTGAAATAGATACCTTCCCCTTCCCCTTCCCCTTCATCATCATCCCCATCCCCATTTTCTTTGCCGCATTTGTGCAACCGGAAAACTACCAATAATTTTCCGCGAGAGACCACCAAATAAGGAGTCCAAGCCTGATTGGGAAAATGCTTGGACTCGGACAAGTGTGCTACGATTCGTGCCCTTGCTACCCTTCTAGTCTCGCCTTTTACGATGCTGTAGAAGCCGCGGAGACTTGACTTCTGGTTCGGCTCCGGCGCCAACATCAGCCATGGAAGATGCTGTTGATGAGAAGAAGAGATCACCACATCACCCTTAGCTGCAGCAACGGCCATCCTCTGCAAGCCTCTCACAAATTTTCTGTGGAGAAAAAACAAGAGTTTATACGAAAGATTGTGTTACATTGTCAAAGTGTGTGATCACGTAAGATATTTGAGATTTGGATGTATAAATAGATGTAGTATTATAGGAAATCACGGAACAAAAATCTTGCTAAAAATATCCGCAAAAAGATTTTTTTTTTCCTTAGGTTTAGCGTTAAAGTATGGTAATTTGGTCTCTATATTTGAATTCTTTTTTTAATTAGATTTGTTTGGCTATAAAGGTGAATTTCTGACATCCAAAAAAAAGGCAAATTTTATTTTATTTTATTTTTTTGTTGTTTTATATGAGAAAGATGTAAAGACAAATTAAATTGTCAGCATGCCACATTGTTAAAGAGGATATACTCATGTGACATGTCACTAGCAAAAAGGCTTCAATGTTGGTCCGTAAATCTGTCATTACTATCAAAATCTTCAATGTTGGTCCGTAAATCTATACTACTAAGCAAATAAAGATGATTGTGTTTTCAACTGAAATTTTTTAATCTTAATTGTTCAATTTTTCATTCAATATTTCTAATTAAAGATTAAAAAATTAGAAAATAAATAAAATTAGTAATAAAATTAAAAAAAAAAAAAGTAATTCAATAAAATTATTGACCAAACGATATATTTTGATGAATTTTGAGAGGTAAATATTTACAACAAATATTTATTGGGGTTATCCTTTGTGATGTAATTGGCAGCCTACAATATGTTGCAAGGAGTCAAAACAGAAATGACCATGTTGCAATGTTTCACCAATCCTATTTTTTTGTCCCTTCAAATGACCTCTCGATCATCAAAATAGTTGATTTCACTTATCTATGAGAAAAAAGTAAAAAAAGATAAAAAAATTTGTGTAGATTTTGGCTTTGAGATTTCTTCATTTTCACAATATGAAGCCTATGAATTTAGGGTTCATGAAAAAAAATAAAAAATAGTCACTTTGGATCTTTCTATTCACAAAATGGTGTCGTTCAACTAGTGCAGCAGCTTACATGCTGCCATTTACAACATAAGTCATTTACCCATATTTATTAAATATATGACTAACAATAAATGTCAATTTTTAAAATTTATGAAAAATAGTTTTTTTTCGTTCCAAATAAATTACGATGACACACACTTCGAGATGTAATTTAGTGCGATCAAATGTCTTTTTTACAAAATTGTTGAGAGACACTAATGATAAATTAAGTTGTGAAATTTAATCCTAAGTCAGTTTAGGATTTTTCTGACATCGTTAAGAATAAGAACGGAACGTTTTGAGATGCATAACATCGTAATTTATTTAGGACGGGAGGAGTAATATTTAATTTGCAAAATCTTTGACGAATAAGATGTACATGTTTCAGCGAGATTAAAACTGTACGAGAGAGTAAGGGTAAATCAATATGATAGTGAAAAAAACTTTAGCTCACCAACTAGAGAACAAGCGAATGGCCACAACTGCATAATAAGCTCACTGCACGATTATGATTATGCTCACTGCATACCATTCTTCAAGGCGAAACATTGACTATAAATGGAATATGCGATACAAACCCATTGAGGTAAAAAAAAAATTACCATACATCTGCAAGGAACACATAGGAACACTTGCATTGCATTAGATAACAAAGAGGCAGTCGGTGAGTTGACGATCTTATCGGATTCAGTTTCATTGGGAGACAGCTGAAATAAATAAGATGCAGATCCGCCAAACCAAACTATAGGCAGGCGCAGAACATAAGCACACACCACACTGCAATGGGAGAAAATTCCAATGGAAGAAGTGAACTGGGATTCATATCATTTTTATGCTAAAACCGATGACTCATACTTTAGTCTCGTGTTGATTATCTGCTAAGACTCTAATGCTTTGTAGCGGGGAAACTGATACGACTACAGGTATCTAGTCTCTCGAGATTTGTACGCCCATGGATAATCTCTGTTCATCATAATCTCCGTTCCAATCACAAAATTTAAGATCTGTATGCTCTTGGGTAATCTCCGTTCACCATAATCTCGGGTCCCATCACGGAGATCATCCAACTGCGGCAAGTAATGGGAGGAAACCGAAATCGTATCATGGGTCCCACATTTCAGAGGACAGAAAAACTTCTAAGTCAACAATCAGATAGATAACAATAGGTCCATTTTTGGTCCACTGCGTGCAAATAGAACGAATGTTCATTCATTCAATGCTAATAATTTGCACCCCCGATGAAATGGGAACTCATAGTAGAGATACAACATACCCATCAATGACAAACAAACAAATAATTGTCTCGATTGAAAAAAATAAGATGAAAACTCCTAAAAAAAAGAAAAAGAATCGAAACCTATTATTCCTTTCCAGTGTCGAATTGAAGGTGAAGCTGCCGGCGTCGGAGTGTGGGGTTCGGTGAAGCCGCGTCCGGTCTGGCTCCGGCGACAACAAAGGATATCGGAGATTCCGACGCCGGCGATGTCGATTGGGACGCCAATATCGGGGAGGAGAAACCGCATAACGATTATCGGAGTGCGATGGATGAAAAAGTGTCTGTGTAATGCATTTCTTCGTTTATATCTCTCTTGTTTCTCTTAAAGTGGTGTGTAATTGATATATCCATTACACAAGTGTAATGAATAATAAATTTAAATTAAAAATAAAGACTCAAAATCAAATTCATCCAAAATGATGAATCAAACTTAAAAATCATCAAAAATTCATCCAAAATTAAAACATTAAAGATTGATTTTATAATCAATCATCTCCTCATCTATCTTTATCCATCATTGATATCACATACATATCATCCATCAACAATATCATATACATATCATCATCAATAAAAGAGAAGTAGAGAATTCATCAAACAAAACATCAACTTACATCCATAAAAACACTAGCAATTCATTGATTCATCCAAAATGATGATTCAAATTTAGAAATCATCAAAAACTCATCTAAAATTAGAATATTTAAGATTGATTTTAAGAAAAAATAATGTCTATTACATACAATTTAAGTTGTACGGAACAACAACCACATCTGCACTCATCAAACATTTAAGCTAGGCACAGCTACTTCGACCCGATGTTCTTAAGGGCACAATTCTGCTCCTCTCCCATAACAGACATCACAGTCACAATTAGATCTTTCCCAACAGTAAATCCATCTCTGATCTGCAGCAATCAAGAACAACGACTTAAGAACACAATATAGACGTATTGTTTGATACAATACAGACGCATTGTTTCAAATCATCATCATAAATCCCACCATTCCTCCTCTCACTCCCTATCTCTCTCCACAAATCTCCAAATTCACACACTCAAAGCAATGAGAAACCTCAAATCAAGGTCATCCTCGCTCCATCGTTGATCAAAACCCTCGAAATCGAACACGGATCAATTCATTCACAGATTCCTCATGATCATCGTGACCAAAACTGATCGGAATGAGAAATGATCCACCGCATGTTCCTCGAATGAGATTAAGGCGATGAGATTGACGATGGTGATGAGATGAGATCGAAATCTGAATTTTTGAAGGGAATCGAAAACGAAGAATGTGATCGGGAATCAATGATGATAGAATTTAATAGATTGAATAAAGGAATGAATGAGTTTGGGGAGGTGAGGGTGAAGGGAGAGAGGATGAAGAGAGGTGGTGGAAGTGGAGAAGAGGGAGAGGAAACGGAGAGAGATGGCGCGGAGGAGAAGGAGGAGAAGTGGACGAAGGCAATATGTATTGAAGGAGTATATATGAAATGAGAAATATTTCATCGGGTTGTATCAAATAGGAATTATTTTGCAAAACATGTATCCTAGGAGAATTTACTCTTGATTTTATCATCATAATCATAATCTTCTAATCTATCATAATCCATCATCATCATCAATAGCAAAAAAAGTAAAAAATTCATCAAATAAAGCATCAACATACATTTATTAAAAACACTAACAATTTATTGATTCAATGTTATCAAGAATCGATACAACACCACCATTATCAACGCACACATACCCAAACACATACTATATAAACCCAAGACACCACCAGGACACACATAATCACTAACAAACGCAACGCTAACCCACACACCAACACAGTCACAACAGAGAACTTATCATCCATCCTCATGTTGGGAATAGACGGGTCCTCCTAGGAGTTGGTACAAATAACGTTAGGAGAAATACTTGGGAGAAATGGTAAAAAATAAAATTGACACTACGACGTAAAGATTTACGTGGTTCATCCCACTTCTAAACAATATTTTTACTATCCATATGAACTTTTGTTACAAGAGAATTTATCCCTCCACTCACTAATTTTTGTAGCACATATAACTCACATCTACCCAAAAATAATAATATTATTTAGAACATTCTCTAAATATTATTATTACAACATAGTAACCTTTTAGTGAAAAGATAACCCATATATAAACCCGTATTTATCCTAAATTCTCTCCCCCCGATGGATTTGTCTGGGTCTGCTCCCTCTTGCTTTGCCTCCTCCTACGAATGTAATATATAGGGATTGTTTCGTCGTCTTTTGTGTATGCTTCTGCACATTGTTTTTCCCCAAGAATTCTCAAACTTTCTCAAATATTCTCTATCTTGTTCACAATTCTTCTGAGACATTCTCAAGCCCTCTTTACCTTTTTCAAAAGTCGCGGATTCCGTTACCATTTTTTAAAATAAAAATAAAAAAAATCAACGTACTATAATTCTCCATTTTGTTTTAAAAAACAATCATTGTCGCTTGCCTCCACCCGAAGAATCATCTTCGTCTGAGACATGAAGATATTGGACAACCTCCACTTGTCTCCATCAGATTTGTCACGTCGTTGTCTTTAAAACGAACCTTCCTTGTGGCTCTATCTGATTCGTGCCCTTGATCTGATAACTGTTTTCTTATCCCTGTATTTTTCACCACGTTGTCGATCACCATAGACCACATCAACTTATATAAGTTGTCAGCTCGACCTCCTTCCATCAACACAAGCATGCCGTTGGTAATATTTATAGACCCTGCTTGACCGCTGAATCGGAATTCCTACGAGTTCAACCTTGACAAAAAAATCAAGTTTTTTCGTAACTTTGGAACATGCTTGACATTTTTCAAAGTTTTTTTGAAATACCATCATGCATCTTCAGGCGTATATAATCAATTCCCTCCACCTTATAGGTTGAATTGTTCCCCATCACAATCGTCCCGTCGCCGTGATCATAGGAAGAGAACCATGATGTATGCGGACACATGTGATCTATTATACCGTTATCAATGATCCAGCTTCCCTAGGATTCGGAACCTCCATCACTTACGAGCACCTCATTGTGTGTAACTCCAATTTGGGACTCGTTAACATCCTCGCGCATGTTGCTTGTGGTACTAGTTGCTTGTGGTAATAGGGTCACTGATTTTAACAAACCGACAATTTCTTTTTAAATATCCCTTCCTCTCACACCGCCAACATTCGCGTTCACCGCTCTAATTTTTTGAACTGTCCTTCACGGGAAAAATATTTCTCGACCGTCCTCGAGAAAGAGCCACTTCACCATGTACCGAGTCTTTGAAGGACGCCTTTCTTCGAAATTCGGTGCTAAATAATACGATCGTCACATCATCTAACTTGAGCTTTTCTTCCTTGGAGCAACTCAATGTCATGACCAAGCTGTCATAACTATCGGATAAAGTACATAGGAAAGTCACCGCCTTGTCCTCGTCCTCTAAGCGTACGCCAATACTCTTCAGTTTACTAATCACATCATTGAACTCGTTCAAATGATCCGAGGTCTTGGTGCCGTCCTCTATCTTCAAAGAATAGAGCTTTCGTTTCAGAAGAATCCGATTCACGAGAGATTTTTAACTTAGTACAAGCTCTCCAACCGAGCCCATAGTCCGGTCGTCGTCGTCTCGCCCTTTTTATTGAATATGATCTCGTCAGAGAGACACAAGCGTATAGTGGAACACACTTTTATATTCATTTCCACCCAATCATTATCGGACATCTTTTCCGACTTCTTCTCTTTCCCGAACAAAGCCTTATATTGACCAAGTTACATAATCAAGTCATGGATTTTCATTTTTCATAACTCAAAATTATTTTTGTCATCTAACCGTTGCACCTCGAACTTGTCGTTCATCACTTTCTCCATTTCAATTTTCCAACAATTATTTTACCAAGATACCGAACTTAATAGTTCTGATACCACTCTGTTGGGAATTGTAACACCACGACTTTCCACGTAGGAAGACACGTGAGCGTTATGCCGTCGCGGACCCGGTCCATGACAAGGCTAACAACTGAATGGGTTTTAGGAGTACAGAAATCAAGGAAAACACAGACAGTACAATAGTCGTAACTTACAGTCCCAAATACCTGTTTAGTTACAACACTTAAAGCGGAAGCTTTGCAGATCATTTATTACATTTAAAC
>JAOVYX010020402.1:0-17075 GCA_035668315.1 Drosera spatulata | reverse complement strand
GTCGTAATATCCAAATTTTAAAAAGTTTTATGAAATTTATATTATTGAATGTGGACTGTATGTTGTTTGTATATGAACTGAATATATTTGATGTGTGAACTATTTATCATGATGCGAACTGCTTAAAATTCTTAGAGGACTGTATATCATTAGATGTGAAATGCAAAATACTTTTTTATAAACTGCATATTGGTTACATGTGAACTACATATTATTAAATGAGAACTGTAGTAGAAATACTGCAAGTTCCTAACAGATATTTTATCAAACACCTTGCGTGCACCATGTAAATCCCAAAATCTCCTCCTACATCGCAACAAGACAGCTCCACAAGAAACAAATCCGACCCAAACCCATTAACCATAACCTCACCATGAACACTTTTCCAAATCGACGAAGTGAACACCATTAAACAGCAAGTTCATTGACATTTGAGTAGAAAACGAAGAGTTGGGTTGCTACGAAGATGTTGCTTTTGAGGATTCCAACGATGAGCATGTGGGCGTGGAGGGTTTGGCATTGTTTGAGGGAATTAAAAATTGAGAACGTTGATTATGCTCGCGTTTCGTGTGGTTATCGCGGAGGATGAATTGATGGTGAGGACAATAGCGTTGATTGAGGTCAAAATTGATGCCGTTGTGAGAAAGTGTGGGTTTGTTTGTGAATTTATGAGGATTGAACGTGACCATTGACGGTTGCTGGGGGCAGAAAATCAAGAAATGGTCGTGATGAATAATTGAGATTGAATGATTGAGGTTGAAGATGAATGGGTCAACATAGATTAGATAGAGGTATTGATATCATTTACCCATTTTTGAGTAGCAAAATGAAAATGAAACTATAAATGGGTATCTAAATGTGTCATGAAATATTTTGGGTACTAAAATGTAAATAAAAGTTGCGTTAGATATTTTAATGTAATTAACCGTTCATTTTATAATTAGAATATCTGTTTTAGAGTTTTTAAGTACCGATTCTACTTATGATGTAGACTCCTTGGCTTAAAGATAGGTACGTTAGAAGGGGACCACCTATCTACTAATACCAAAATCCTAGATTCTACATTGATCTACTTCCTCTGTCCAAATCTTCTTCTAGTTTTTTTTTTCCTTTTTTCCTTTTTTTTTTTTTTTTTTTTTTTTTTTGATAACACAAAGAGCGCGCACATGTCAAGGGATATTTTTGACTTATATTGCGAGATGATTAAAACTTACAGAAAGTTCCTCTAGTATACATGTTTTACAAAATCATTCTTAATTCATACAATCTGATAAAATATTTTTCATTTTATACAGCTCTCATCTTCCTCTCCAAACTTCTTCAACCTACGTATCACACCGTCGTCGCCGCTGCCGCTGCCACCATGCCTCCACCACATCACTCATCGTCGATCACCAAGTCGGAGTTCATCGGAAACCACGCAGGTAACTCTTTTTATCTCTCTCCCCTTCTCTCTCTACTCCTTCGTTTTCGCTTTCGTTCCTGTTTTCTTCAAATCCAAGATTTGATTTGCTTGAAGAAAATAAAAATGATACAATCTTGTAATTTACTTGAAGAAAATAATTTAAAAGAATCTGGATTTGTTTTTGTTGTGATTTTATTTTCGTTGTTGGTTTGTTTTCCAGCAATTTTTTTGAGAAAATTGAACTGACGTACAGTTTCATTTATATTGACGCAGTGTTTGAAACAGTGCGTCAGTACAATGAAAAAGTGTGTCAGTTCAATTTTCTTGTTTTTTAAATAAAAATTCTTTTTTTTTTCAATTTTATGGATATCATGTTATAAATTTTTGTTTATGATTTGTATAATGTTTTTTATTTTCAAAAAGAAACAACAGGCGCACTGTTTGTTAATACTGCCGCATTGTTTATATGAAACAGTGCGTCCGTGTTATGTAAACAGTGCCTTAAGTTTTTTATCATGTAAACAAATCGAAACGTGCTTTTTTTTTTCTTTTTTAAATCCCTGACTTCTACCATGCTATTTCATGACCTGACGCCCTGTTTCCATATTGTAGCATGTTGTTCCATGTTGTTCCATATTGTAGCATCAACAATTACGATGCTCTGTTATAATTATCATAAAATTTATCGAACACATTCATCTCTCTAATCCGTATGTTGTTCTTTTAAGAACAAAAGTGTAGGATCAAAAATTATTTGGATTTGTTGTTCAAATCAGTACGACTCTTGAATTTATTGAGGTGAATCAAAGTTGAGCCCTCGGTTTGGATTCGACGATGGATTTGAGTTGGTTTTGGTTTTCAATTTAAAATCTGAATGAGTTCGATCAGTGCGTTTTGATTGTTTGTCGTGAGTTTTGTTTGTTAGTGGTGGGTTTGGGCGGTTTTGATTTGGGCAACGGAAAGTTGTATTGGATGGAAATTATTTTCGTAGTTTGTATTTGTTGGGAACTATTTTTATTTTTTTGTATTTCTTGGGAATTTTTCCTAAAACTTATTATTCACAAAATTATCATGTAACATTAATGATATATGTTTAAGTTGTGTACTTCATCTTAAAGTCCGGGTCATAATTTTGTTAAGATAAAAACAAGAATTACTCAAATTATATATATATCTTGAATATCAAATATTTATAAGTAAATTAGGACAAATTGAGTACTCCATTCGTCCCATATTAATTATAACATTTTTCTATTTGATTAGCATAAAAAATTTACAATATTTTCTCTTTTAACAATCTTTTACCATAAAAAAAATTCAAATCAATTTCATCTGTTATATTATACCCACTATCTCCTCCCACCAGTGATACAATAAACCCCATTTTAAAAAAAAAATATTTTTTCTTCATCAAAATCTATACAAATTCAACACTCGAATAAATTTTTATACCGAATGAAAACGTTTCAATATATATATGAAATCGACTGAAGTATTAATTGAGTACTTCTTGTTTTTCTAGCTACCTAAATAGAGTAAGACCTATTGACTTACATTCCAAATGGAGGTTGGACCATGCAAAACAAAAGAAGCAAAAAGAAACCTCATAGGGAAAGAAAGGCTAGAGTCATACATGCATATGCTATGATGCTGTTATAATTAGCAATGAGCAGCCGAAGAAGAGTACTGGATTGTATTTTGCCCAGTTATTGAACCAAATACAGTATCCATCTTTTTATGCTGAATGAACGGAACAAGTGTCAAAGTTGGTTTGAACTTTGGTGGATTAATTCCATGAAGCAGAGGCCGGTCATCTTTCCCATGCATTTGGAGTGTTTGTTTCTTGATGCTGGCTGAGGTGCATTTCATGTTATTTTGGGTACTTTTCCCCACTCCCCGCCTCCAGTAAAATACTATGAAACATACGTACCCCAGTTTTATTTATATTGCCAATATTGATATTATTTTTGGTTGAATAGGTTAATTAACCATAGTATGAACCATTCTTGACTCTTGGCTTTTCTTATGAGAGTTAATCGTTTAGCGGATTTCATATATGTATATAATCTAACCAAAAAAGGAACCATATATTCTACGGGACCGATATTCACCATCTAGTCTAGAAATGAAATGAAAAGATGATTGCCTAGCTCGGTACATTTATCTTAGGTGACTGATGGCGGAGTACTCTTGAGTTCCTACATGATCAAGTTGATAAGCTAACAATCCTAAGATCATCCTAATAGCCGAACATTGAATTGAATAAGATGTGAATATACTGTGATGCCTTTATGTAATGAAACATGTTAATTAATGCGTGTTACAGGAAACGAAATTGTCGATTTATATGGAGAAAGATGCCTCACCGAGTAATGGTGGGCCGATCATATTGCCTTTGTGAGGAGGGGAATCTTTTAGCTTCGAATCACCCATTATCTATTTCCCCTATTTTAGGTGAATCCTTTATTTATTTATTTATTTCATTTTTTGAGAAAATAGGTGAAACCATTTTTGATGTTATATGAGGCCGTACTCTCTATTCCCTATAAAATCATCTTGAACATGAGATCCTTCAAAACTATGATCCTTCAAAACGATGTAAATTTTTAAAACAGGGGAGGTTCATCAATGATTATTCCATTATCGCAGAGACAAAATATAGTACTACTAGTTTTCCAATAATAAATATCAAACCCAATACGACAAATTGGTATAAAATCCCAATTGCAACTTTCATCTATAATTTAGTATCCAATTATTTTGAACATACACCTAGATACCAAAACAAAACAATGCATATATTTTAATCCTTAAAATATGAGAAATATTATTAATATCCCTTGCAAAATCATTTTGGGTCCATTATTATTCCTCCCTGTTCTTCAGTCACCACACACTCGCACCATCCTTTAGCCACCATCACCACCTCGGTTCTCACCAAATTCGTCCACATTTCTCATCGATTTTCACCAAATTCGTCCGCATTGATATGGCGTTTGTCATGAATTTCACTTGATCATCCTTACATTGCACCTTCACGTTACTGATTTGCATACATTTCTCTCAAGCAACCATATCGACCACCACGACATCATCTAACAATCTCACATTTCACGATATGTTCTGAAGGAATATAGGTAATTAGACTTTGTTTTTGTCAAAATTTGTTTTTAGAAAAGACAGGATTGCTATTTTTGTTTGATGATGTCAAAAATCGATACCCATTTTTGAACTAATAAATCTGTTTATGATGTCAAATTCGAAGAATGGAATTGTCGCAGGATGATAAACCAACACGGATCGACGTGGAACTCGTAACTCTATGCAGATTTGATGACGATTGTTACTCCATTGTCGTTCGGAGGTCGATGACACTCGTGGATGTTTTTGAGCACTTAATGAACAAATACGATCAAATAAATCCAATGTTGGTTGTATTGAGATACTTTACACCTCAGATTAAATCTCACGTAACTCTCACCGGCGATAATGATGTGGCAAATATGTTTCATGTCTATACGTGTGCTAGCGCTGATGTCATCAAAATGGAAGCAAGTATTAGGTGTACTCCACCTCCAAGAAGCTCCTCCACCCCTACAAATGCGAGGTAAGTTCGTGAATTACATTATACATTTCATATTTCACAATTCGTTGTTCACAATGAATTATTTACATTTTACAGGAAGTAGTTCACATTAAATAATATGTAGTTCATGTCAAGCAATCTGTAGTTCATAATACTCTAAAATACAGTTCATGTTTATGTGCAGGTTACGATGGATTGCAGGTCAGGGGTTGACGAAAGTTCAGGTATTGTAACGACACCAATCCTCGAGAGCAATTCCATGAAGACATGACGTGATTGCATCCAAGGTGTGGGCCAAGTTTTTTCGAGTGACGAAGAGTTTCGTGCTGCTCTCAGAATTTATGTCACCGCTATACGAAGGAACTTCAAGTTTGTGAAAAACAATACTGAGAAAATTATTGTTACTTGCACTTATGCGAATTGCAATTGGCGTGTTTATGCTTCCAAATCGAAGCGAGATGGAGAGTTTGCTATCAGGAGGTGTAATCTCAATCACAATTGTGAGATTGGCTTACAAAGCCGAGGGTATCCCCAAGTTAAGGCTATATGGGTGTCAAATCTTGTAAAGAGGAAGTTGCGTCACACACCAAGCACACATCCATGTACTATTGTATATAAAGTCCAAGAAAAATATGGTGTTGAGCTGAAATATCACCTTGCGTGCGAGGCAAGGAACATGCTTTGGAGGAGATTCATGGAAGGACTAGATACTCTTTCGATCATTTACATACATACTGTATAAACTTGAAGATAGGAAATCCTGGAAATTTTGCGGAATATGAGGTCCATCCTGAGACAAAGCAATTTATTCGTCTATTTGTGGCCTTTCATGCATCTTTGGTTGGCTTTGTTAGAGGCTATCGACCTGTTGTATCCATGGACAGGACATTCATCAAGCACAAATATCGTGGTTGTCTTTTCAGTACAAATGGCTTAGATACGGATAATGGTATGTTCCCTATTGCGTTTGCGGTTGTTGGGGTGGAAAATAATGAGAATTGGGCATGGTTTTGCGATTAATTCGGAAAAACTTTGATGCCTCTTAACGAGGGAGTGTGGCAAAGATATGTATTCTTTTTCGATCGTCATAGTGGGCTGTTGAATACAATTCCTCAATATTTTCCTGGTTCCTATCACTCGTATTGCTTAAGATATCTTGTGGACAATAGCAAAAAGGAGGTAAATAACTTTCGTTTTCATCGTAGTGTGCATCACACTTCATATTGGTTTTTTTTACAGTTCATTGTAATGAGCATTACACTTCATTTTGGTTGAAATACAGTTCATCATTGGTGCGATTACAGTTCATATTTATTTGATTTGCAGTGCGTTTTGTTTACATGCAGATCCTCGCCAAATTTCCTTTTGTGAACAGGAAACATTGTATATCTGTCTTTAAAGCCACGGCATATGGAATGACAATTGATATATTCCACTCTAATATCAATAAGATAATTGGAGTTATGGAACTTTCGAGGAGTTTTCTCGCCGAGTCACATCCAGAGTTTTGGGCCAACTCTTTTTTTGCTGGTAAACGATGGGGTATCCTGACGAACAACCTAGCAGAGGGCTTTAACAATTGGATTCGAGATGCATATTACCTCCCAATCACGGCAATGGTTGATCAGATCCGAATCCAAATAAAGAGATTTATGTATGAAAGGCGTGAGTTTCAACTGGAGGATTCTTATGTGTTGTGTCCTGGACCACACAAAAAACTGATGACTACTTATGAGGCAAGTCGTTCACTTAGGCTCCATCATGCAAGCGTGTAATGCCCCCGACTTTCCGCGCCGGAAGATACCTGAGCGTTATGTCGTCACGGACCCGGTCCATGACAAGGCTAAATAAACCAAATGGGTTTTAGGGTATAAAAGTCAAGGAACTATAAACAGTAGCCACAATCATAGCTTACAGTCCCAAATACCTGTTTATTTACATCATTTATGCGGAGTCGTTGCAGATCGTTTATTACATTTTAACAAATATAGACATATGATCTGCCGTAATATCCGAAGTAACATGTGATCATCTAATGCATGCAAGCTCTCTCTAAGAGCCTTCAGGTGCTATTGGGGGCATACCTGCAATTGAAAAACATAACCGTGAGCTAACGAAGCTCAGCAACCTCTGGTGTATGAATCCCAATTATAAGGAACTTCCGCTAACGGCTATGGCGACCGTTGAAAGTCCCTAAAACATTTTTATATATATAGGAAAATATGGACGCCATACCACACAACATCGTTTTTCATCTCTTTATATGGCTTTGTATCGCTTTTAGGAGTCTTTCCTTTACTTTGCATTTAGTTAGGGTTTATGACTCGACTCAAAAGCAGCGACAACTCCAAGGATATGACCGACTCGGAGTACAGAAATAAGATAAAGTGTCAATCGTCAGCCGAGTTACCCAATAGATTCTGTTTTCGCACCTGCCTATCCTGTGCGTCGCCTTACACCTCTTGTGCGCATTCAATGAGATAACGTTTGCCTGCATTGAGATAGTTTGGGCCTCCCTGCAGAGAGCAACCCGTGGCCCCGTCACAACGGCATAGAAGCCGCTGCATGCATGCAAAGAGGATGGGGAACGCCCATCGCTCCCTAACTAGTTTTCACCCGTGATGTTGACTCAGATGATAATACAGGAGTGCAATGACTCAAACCCAACCCACCAAGGCTATTCAAAGATACAGACGATCACAATGGATCGAAAAAGGGACACCATGTTCGACCTTCTCAACAAATTCAAGAAAACGACCAATGATCCACAAGGGATGTCAATGCCGTCCTTATCAGTTCAAGGAGGCGATATTTCTTGTTTGTTTATTTTTCATTAGTTCACACGGATAGTGTAACTATGCTCCACATCCCCCGTTCCCTTTTTATTAATCATTTAGCGGTCGCTTTCATTTATTTTTCCTGAGGGTGTATACATTATAAGGGTACATTCTAGTTCATTTCAACCCCAGATACCCCAACACGTGTCAAACGTGATCGTTTCTGCACGTTTGACGATTTATTCCATGCGTAGGTGTTATTTAGCTGAAATACGCATTTACGTTTAAGGTTCAGGGCACGAAAACGCTTTTTCCCCGGCCAGAAGACCGTCGCGGGCGCGACCGGGCGTATCGCGATTGCGACACGTCGCGACCGCGACATTGGGCTGTCACGGGCGCAACGGTACTGTTTGGCCAATGCTGTGTTTTTTCCCTTGTCACGGCTGCGACCCCAGGATGGTCGCGGGCGCGACCCAAGTCCGTCGCGGGCGCGACACCACTGTGCTGAAAATTCCCAGATTTTCCCCTCGTCGCGGCCGCGACCCAGGTTTGTCACGAGCGCGACGAATCTCCGGCCTGAACCAGCAGGAAACCTCCCTGCCCATCCACGGAACGCCCAATTCGCGTTTTTAAGCATCCAAATCATTATATACACATCAAACACAACATATACCCATCCCAAAGCATGCACGGACGTGTTTGAATCATGTGAATGATTAAAAGAGGTGTATTGGACGAGTGAGGTTACCTCAAACACGCCTGGTTTTCTTGAGCTCACGATCACACGAACGGATCCTTTGACGCCTAATAACCAACCTGCTGGTGTTGATTCTTTCCTCTACCCGCTGCTGCCTTCGTCTCGATGATAAACAAAGTGATGGTGGTAATGAGGGAGTGATGATGATGAGGTTGTTGATGATGTTGATGATGTTGGTGTTGATGATGATGATGATGCTTGATGGCAAAGATGATGATGGCGGCTGCAGGGGTTCGCTGGTGGGTGGCAGAAGGATGGAGATGGTGGCCGGCAGGGAAGTGTGGAGATTGGAGTGGTGGTGTGTGCGGGAGTGGGGTGGGTGAAGTGGAGGGAAAGGGAGGAAGAAAAGAAAAGGGGTGGGTGAGTGTGGGTTTATCCCACGTTTCGTTCCACGAAAAGTCTTGTTCAGTCCATTATTCACCCAAATTCCGCAATATTAGTCCATGAAAAATCTATTTGCATCGATAGATTTATTCCGTGTATGAAAATATAACCTCCCGAGTCATAATTCATTGTTTTTTTGGATTAATTCGATAGTCCTTGCGCACAACGTATATAACGTTACAACGTAACGTTATTTGTTCGTAACGTTTATTGGCGCGTTCAACTAAACATCCCAAATATTCCATCGTCCTATTTGATTTAGTTAATCAAATATTTTCTTAGATTTATTTAAAATTGTTACGTTATATATTCGTCTCAAAACTTCCAAAATTCTCGGGTATTACAAAGCGACATCAAATTCGAAGTGATTGACAAAGATTCAACTCATGTTGTGGATATTCTTGAAAGAACATACATTGCAGGGAATTACAAGTGAATGGGATTCCGTGCAAACACGCTTGTGCAGCTATTGAAGCTAGGGGAGAACAATGCTTTGTGTATGCTGATCCATATTTTACGGTGGAGATGTATCGAAATACATATTGCGAGGTAATCAATCAAATTCCAAATCAACCCCAGCCAAATGTGCCGTTTAATCTCATACAAATCTGAGCACCTGATGTTACTGCTCCGCCCGGACGACGAAGAACCAAGAGCATTCCTTCGTAGGTTAACACGCTACAAGTGACATGTAATAGGTGTAAGCGACCTGGACATAATAGAAGAACGTGTCAAAATCTTATTAGACGAGAGTAGTTTATAAGAATATGATTTGTAAGACCATTGTGGTAAATCAGGACTATTGTGGTTTATGATACTATTTGTGATCTGTTAAACTATGATTTGTAATACTATTGTATTACTATGCAGCTTATATTGTATACTATGCAGTATTTGATAACGGTAACTGCAGTTCATATGATATTTATCTCAGTGCGTTTGAAAGTTCATATGGCAAATTTCCTTGAAAATTCATGTAAGTTCATATGTATTACACTGCAGTTCATATGACATATATCTCAGTGCATGTGAAAGTTCATATGACAAAATTGCAAAATACATGCCAGTTCATATTGTATTACTATGCAATTCATGATAACGATAACTGCAGTTCATATGACATATTTCTCAGTGCGTATGGCAAATTTCTTTGAAAATTCATGTAAGTTCATATGTATTAACGGTGCAGTTCATATAACATATTTCTCAGTGCATGTGAAAGTTCATATGGCAAAATTGAAAATACATGCTAGTTCATATTGTATTATTATGCAGTTCATGATAACGATAACCGCAGTTTATATGAGATATTTTTCAGTGCGTATGAAAGTTCATATGGCAAATTTTCTTGAAAATTCATGTAAGTTCATATGTATACGTTGCAGTTCATATGACATATTTCTCAGTGCATGTGAAAGTTCATATGGCAAAATTGAAAATACATGTCAGTTCATATTGTATTACTATGCAGTTCATGATAACGATAACCGCAGTTCATATGACATGTTTCTTAGTGCGTGTGGCAGTGTGCACTATAAGCATGGAAACTTACCATATTACTTGATGTATATGTATAAATACAACAGAATTGACACAATTATGATCCTTACAATATTTTCTATCGTTGTAAATCAACACCTGATTTCCACTTTCAAATATTTATATAATTCATATTGCTAGTTTTGTTGTTCATCAACTATGATTCATTGTGCATGATTACCTATTCGAACAGTTCATATGTCCCATTTTGTTGTACAAATCAAACAATTTAAATGATAAGGGGCCAAATGATATGTTGTTGCGATAATTTCAACAAATATTATATGAATGAGTATACATGAACCATATATGCTAAGGTTATGTTTGATCATGGCCGATAAAACTTGTTAACATACACTTTGAAACAAATCATATGTAAGCAACAGAGGTTAGATGAACTATGAGTTTTCTTCAATACATAGTATTATACTTGGTTAGATAGCCTAAACTATGAGTTTACATGCTAAGTAGTTCATCTTCGTTACAAAAGGGAAACAAATCACAATAATTTATCTTTGGTTAGATAGCCTAAACCAACAATACCAACACACGAATATCACAAAATTTGCGAGAAAAATATGAACACTAGTTTGCGATTAAAATACGAACAGTTCATATTGCATAACTTCATAGTTTACATGGGATAATATCATGGGTTCGCATTGCAAAATACTGCAGTTTACAATACAAAGTACGAATGGTTCACTTTGTGAAATACCACAGTTTACAATTCAAAATGATATAGTTCATCATACGAAACGTCAATAATTTCAGTTCACAATGCCAATAATTTCAGTTCATTCCCGATTTTTTATTGTCCTTCAAATAAACAGAATACTTGTGACGGAGAATAGTCAACGCCATTTGAGCTCTCTTCAAATAAATGTCCACGGAAGTGTCCACATTTTCCTTCATGAGGGACTCCACCCATAACAAACACTCCACAAGAGTGCCCGTCATCTTGTTGTCGAATATTTAATTTTTCTACGTATTCGATTCCTCCGATTTCATTCCTGCAGCATGCAATGGTGTACCACTCGATTAAGGTTGCCTACACAATAGCATACAATAAGTTCATTTACAAATGAACCAAAATTACAGAATGACAAGATTGCAAAGAGATGAAAACTTCATATTACCGCAGTTGTTGCTAGTTGTTCATTTTGATCAATCCATAGGGAATTATAATAATGAATTTTACGCGCCTTCATATCCACCACCAGAAGAGACCAATGGATCTTGACCTCATCGTGAAGAGGGAAAAAGATATATCGAGAAGTCAAAACTTATTCTTATGGTCAGTGCGCGTAATCATGGCCTGCATATTATTACAGATTGTCTTCAACTTTTTAACGAAATTTTCCTTACTCCAAGGCTCTTGTCCTTTCTTATTGCCATCAATCACATACTTGGATAGTCTATCCTGTATATTACACAAGCATATGGTCAGTGGATATAAGGTAACTTACAGTGCATGACATATTTATGTAGCAATTCATAGAAACTTAATATGGAGTTCATATACATACCGTGATCTCCGATTTCCAAAAGGTGTAGTCCGTATCTTCGTATATGATATTGAAGTAGGCGTATATATGAATATCACCAAGAGCCTTTTATGCAAAAGTCTCCACACATCACTTTCAGATAATTCCCACCATGTTTGATGATCGGGGTAGATCCAAGCATGCGAACTACGAAATCATAACACCCAACATTAATTAAATGAAAGTAATGCAAGTATTAAGCACAAATACCATGGACAATTTTATATTACCTCATATTCTGCTCCTTAAGAAACAACTCCAAAAAGTTTCGATCATCCTCCCCAAGTAATTTTCTTCCACAAAATTAGTTAGCTCCCCGTGTAAATTTTTCGACGATCACAATCTTTTTACCTTGGTTACCCCTACCCCGCTTACCAGGGGTAATTCTTCCAAAAGATTTTCTTTTCGTCCTTTCTTGTACAGTTCTCTTTTTCACTGCTTCAGTAATGGAACCAATGAACCTGAGACCACAAACAATTTCTCGTTCAGGTACATCCTCAGCCAAGTCCATTGGCACTCCTACATAAATGACAGTGCATGCGATCAATATTGACAATTCAAAAATGAAACAACAAACGTCCACAAAACATACAAACACAGTTCATATTATCTTCGGTGTCCATTTGATTCTTGAACTGCCTCCTCCTCATGCTCTTCTTGACTAATGTTCATCAATGTCTCCATGACATCTTTCCACTCATTTGGACACCCCTGTCCATCCACCTTCTCATCATCGTCATTCTCCTCATCTGTACCATCGTATTTTCTCTCTTTGATTTCCACTTCAGATCCTTCCATGCCATCATCATTATCATTATTTCACGGTTCATTATCATTTCTCTCTTCATGCTTATCATCCTTCCTCTCTTCACCCCTCTCTGATTCATGCTTATCATATTTCCTCTCTTCACCCTCCTCTGATTTATTATCTTGCCTCTCTTCATCATTCCTCTTTGCATCCTCCACCTCTAATTCATCATCATTCCTCTCTGCATCCTCCATCTCTAATTCTTCGTTATTCCTCTCTTCATCCTCCACGTTTAATTCATCATCACTCACCTAGAAACAAAGGGAGCAATTCATGTATTCAAATATACAATTCACAAAGAAAAAGGAAGCAATTCATATATACAAATATACGGTTCACAAAGAAAAAGAAAGCAGTTCATATATACATATATACCGTTCAAAACAAAAAAAGAAGCAGTTCATATATACTAAATACACAGTTCACACAGGAAAACAAAAGTATGTATTATACCAGTTGTGGTGCAGGTGTTTTGATCAATAACTTTTCTGTCTCATCACTGCTCGGGAACAATTCCACAATTTCATGTGCCTTGACTTGAGATAGCAACTCTAGCGTGGCCTCGGGCGAGGACGGAGCATGCTTGTCAAGCCAACGAAACATCCTAGGAATGCTAACATGCTCCGTTGGTCTCAAGATAATCCCCTCAAGATGCTCATACACGCACACCTATAAACACAATTGATAAATAATGTGAAAAAACATTTATAACTTATTCATAACACATTAAGTGAAAAACTAACAATGACATACTAACAAGGCAAACACACGGCCCTCGACATAGGAAATTTTCGGGGCAGTTCCATCCTCGTCCTTCTTTCTCTTTAGCGGCAAGAAGGTCTTCACTGATTTCCACTTGAATATGCCATCGACAAGGGATTTGTAGACAGCTGCACCCCAAACTAACTCTCTCACACGGTTCAAATCATCCACATACGAGAACAAGAAGTACGTAGTGTACAACGTTGTCTTAGAAAATAAAATACAATTACACATAAATAAAATAAAGACCCTTACAAAATCAAGAGAGAACTCTTTATCCTTCAACACTGCCAACTCGAACAACTTCACCTTAAGGTTTGGTCTTATAGCGTTTTTCTCGACACCACCAAACAACCTAATGAACGTATCACTTTGAATCCGACATTTGGCGTCAACGTTCACTCCAAAAGAACGTAACCTAATGATCATAAAAATATGTTCCTTCGTCATAGGAACAAAAATATTTTCTACACCCATTCTCATTCCTAATGGTTCTACACACATTTTATCGAGAATCGCTTTCAATCGAAAAATATGATTAGCAACTTCGGAGTGCGAAGAAAATGAAAAAAAAAAAGGGGGTTTTCCTTAACTCGACAGAGCATTGATTCGAAATAACCCTATTCAAATCCTCTATTTTCTCGTTAAAATGCGAAATGGAGCATCGGGTTTGTTAGAAAGTCGGCCTTCGATCGGATTTTGACTTAGGGGCTTTCTTTGTCATACTCTTCGTCGATGCACTGTAGAAATCAAACCCAAACAAAAAGCGCATTACAAAAGTGAATTAGAGCTACTTAACATGTAAAAGAAAACAAATTGGTTGAAACAACATGGTGTTTGAATTCAACATGCAACAAAAATATATCTCGTGGAGCCTTTGCTTGGATTCTTCGTCGGTGCATTCATCGCACGAGTTTGCACCTTTTTTCGCTTGACTTCGTCGTTGGATTCAAATGGCCGTTCACTCCGTCTCTTCGTACGAGTCATATCGTTGAAACCAAGTTCGGATTTGAAAGAAATTAGAGAAAGGATGGTTGAATTGGATAAATTGAGAAGTGAAATTAATTAAAATGGTGACAAATTGTATGAATGAGATGGTGATTTGGTTGAAATTTTGATTTGGTTTGGTTTGATTTGGATTCAAACGGTGCATTTGACCGATTTCAAACGGATTTCTTTTGGTTTTGAAATGGTGAAATGATGAAATGAGTGAGAATGAGAGGAAAGGTTGAGAGGAAGGTTTACATTATGGATTGGGTTAAAAATTATTAATCATGATTGGGTTAAAATGAGAGGTAAAGTTGTCCTTTTATGTGAAATGGAACCAAATTAAAACTCAAAATACAAATGGATACTAAGATGCGTGTTGAAAGATTTTGAATGTATAAGTGTGAAATGAAACTACATCATGCACTTTTAATTAATTCACCCAACCCAATATGTATAACGCACACTTTATTCAATTTGTCCTATTAATTGGTAGATTTTAGATACAAAATCACCAAAAGCTGTAATTTCACACAATGTATCATGTACATCTCCACCTCACCACATTCACTATTCCTAAAAAGAACGTGAAACAACAAAATCAAGAAACAGATCCTCCCGTTTCCCCCTTATATAAACAAGCCATCCCCTCTCAAGTCCTTCCCATATTATCGATCACAAAACTCATCTCATCACACAATTATACAACAATGGCCGCTCAGACAGACACTCGCTCTCTCCAATTCGTGGGTAAGAAACGCTCCGACAAAGGCGGCGACGAGGACGATCATGGCTCCTCCGTCTTCATCATCCCCAAGAAACCCCACCTCTCCTCGGCCAAGATCGCCAAGGAAGACCCCGTCCTGTCCCTGGCGAACGCGCGCCACGAGTTCGGGGAACACGGCGGGGTGAACATGTCGATCGAGGCCTCGGCCACCTTCACCGTGATGGAGCCCGACACCATGCGCCGTCTCTTCGCAGGGGAACTGGGCCCAGATCGCGACTTCTTCATCTATAGCCGCCACTTCAACCCCACGGTGCTCAACTTGGGCCGCAAGATGGCCGCCCTCGAGGGCACCGAGGCCGCCTACTGCACCGCCAGCGGCATGTCCGCCATCTCCTCCGTACTGCTCCAGCTCGTAGGAGGAGGCGGCCACGTGGTCGCCTCCCACTCCCTCTACGGCGGTACGCACGCTTTGCTGATGCATTTTCTCGCGCGTGCGTGCAGGATCGAGACCACGTTTGTTGACGTGAGTGATGTTGGGGCGGTGAGAGAGGCAATGGTATGATTACCGTAGATAATTATTTATTATTCGTAGTAACATATATAATGTCACATTTATTATCAGGGCATTTAAATAGAGATATGACAATTATATCAGGTTGAGGGGAGGACAAAGGTGTTGTATTTCGAGGCGGTGTCCAATCCGACGCTTGTGGTGGCCGATGTGCCGGAACTGTGCAGGGTGGCGCACGAGAAAGGGGTGGTTGTCGTGGTTGATAATACGTTTGCGCCGATGGTGTTGTCCCCGGCGAGGTTGGGTGCTGACGTGGTAGTGCACAGCATATCGAAGTATATTAGCGGTGGGGCCGACATTATCGCGGGTAATTCCCCCGTCTTACCTTTTTTATTCCTCTTCCGGTCTTCCATGTTATTTTGTACGTTTATAGTCTTGAACAATAACTCCGGGATTTTCCATTTGTTTTTGTTGGAATAAGTTTTGATTCGTCAAGATAATTTATAAATGAGAATTTTTTTCATAATCAAAACAGAGATTGCAAAAATTAAACTTCTCATGGCAGCAAAATTAACATGAATTATACTACTTTGTTTAAGAAAAATAACCTCGAGTTAAATATGGGCGTATTCCAATTCGGTTCACAAGTGAGTATGGGCCATTTTTGTATTGAAGATTCTTGTACCAGCAGTCAGTCGCCGGTTGTGTTTTCGAGGGAATTGTCTCAATCTCAAGGTGGGACCCCCTTTCCGTTAGCAAAATTGGCCGAGTACGGAGATAAGTTCTCTCTTTTTGAAATGTGATCTCTGGCTGTGCTCACATGCTTCCTGTGCCACTTTTGCTCTGCAGTATTATTGTGCCCACACACACCATCACACCACACCCGCGCATATTCATCATCATAATTCATCGTCTGCGATAATAGACTAATTTTTTTGTTTTATTTTATTTCATTTTATTTATATAAAAACACTCGTAGATAATATATTTATGATGAAAAACATAGCATGGGATCCCGCACTCGAGGGACGGATGTGCGTAGTCATGTGTCTTTCAATAAAGCATATACTCCAATATACTCGTATTTGAAGGGTGACACAAAAATCTCAACAATGTTACCTCTGATAAAGATTCAAAGATCTCAAGCCGACAATAGTTCCATGGAGCAACACCGATCGGGAACAAATTTGGACTAGTAATATAGAGTGGTGGTTGAATTGCAGGTGCTGTGTGTGGGCCAGCGAGCCTAGTGAACTCCATGATGGACATGCACCACGGGGCCCTG
>JAOVYX010020401.1:0-17076 GCA_035668315.1 Drosera spatulata | reverse complement strand
TGGAATTAAACATGGCAATGTAAACAAGCATTCTACAGAGATTGACAAACTGAGAATAAGGGTTTTACAGTGCACGTCGCATTCCAAACTAATGTCCAAGTGATTCCTATGCGTTGCGGATCAAAAACTCTTCAAAATCACCTCCTAGGCTAATCCTCTTTGCGTCTCTCGCCCCCTTGATCGCCTCTACCATCCCTGAGCATTTTCTCCTCTGCGTTCTACTTAGAACAACTCTAGGAGACGTATTTATAGGCGAGGGTTTGCAACCAGATCAATCCGACGGCTGAAACTTGTTATTTTGCATCAAGAACCACGTCGCGGCCGTGACCATGCCGGTCGCGCCCACGACTATTTAAAAATCAATCAATTTGCAGAAATCCTCCGTCGTGCCCACGACCTCCAGGCGTCGCGCCCGCGACCAAAGTCCTGCCCGCGTCACAGCTTGTAGCTCCCGCGACACCTGCGCAGTAAACCTTAAAACTAAAATAAAAAATACCAAACAACGTCCAGAAATTCTAAAAACTTATACAAAATATCTAAACATGCTAATCTAACTGAACGTTGTGAGACTTTGCCATATAAACTCTCGAAGCACGTGAAACGACGATGAATCGTGAAATGCAGCTTTTTGAGATCATGACTTGCCATTTCCTTCATCCTTCTTCATTTTTACTCCAAACTTCACGCTAATCTGCCAAAAACATGAAAACACAATAGTACCAATATTCTTAAACAAAAAGACGCTAAAAACATAAATTAGACAATACCAAAGGAATAAAGCAAACATTAAGAATAAAAAAATGATGTGTGTTTTCATACGCATCATTCCCTTATGGGGATACTGAGCAGATCTCCCCCTCACTCTATGCGTATTTAGCACAGAAGAGTCTTTATCAAACACTTCCTTATGTTTTGTCCAGTTGAGTGCAGATGCTTTGACACAGTTTGTCTTTCTTTGAACAGACGAGCTCGTGCATGGCACCTCAGATCTCTCTTTAACTGAGGTTGTCTGTTCAACAGACAGCCTGTGGCGCCAGAGGAGGTTTAGTGGTTGCCTTAACAAACACTATGAGTCAGGGCTTTCTCAATTTAAACTTGTCTAATGAATTGAGGTCGCCACAACAATACCCTCTTTTGAGGTCCCATTGGAAGTATTTTGATCAAAGCATTTGGGCGAGTTCTATTTTTTAATAGTGGTAGACAAGTTGTCTCGCTCTTCTATCAATTTACTAACTTTAACCTTTTGGTTTTCTACAATGCTTTTCAACTAGTCTACTTCTTCTTTAAGTACATTTAGAGTACTCAGATTATCCTCACTAGACTGAGTAAAACCATCTCTCTCAGAGAGAAGTATCTCATGTTCAACACAAAGCCTGTTATACATTTTCGAGCAATTTAGAAGCTCTTTGGACAAATCTTTGACCAACTCACTCAAATCAGACACAGTAACAGAAGGATCAGAGAAGTCAAATACCTCACTTATGTGGAATTTCTTTTTAGCCATCAGATAGACTTGTTCATCGTTTGATTCTGAATCCGATGATTCAGTGTCACTCCAGGTCGTATCTATTACCATTGGTTTTGACTTCTTCTTTTTATTTTCCTTCTCTGCTTTGTTGTCTGTTGAGGTCTTCATTAACCTTTGATCAGAAGTCTTCCTGTTGTCTTTAGATCTAGGACAATCTGCCATGAAATGACCTGTGCTGCTATACGTGAAACAAGCATCCTTGGACTCATTCTTCCTTGTTGCGTGATTCTTATATGTCCTGATTCCTTTTCTAATAAACTTCCCTAGGCGCTTGTTAAGGAAGGAGACCATTTCATCCTCCTCATTTGATTCATCAGATTCCTCATCGTTTTTGGTCGCAGTCTGACTATAAGAGGCCTTCAATGCTATTGTAGCATTCGGAGTAGTCTGAGATCATTTCTGATCTATCTCAAGTTGGTAGGACAACAGATTACCATATAAATCTTGCAAAGTCATTTTGGCCGTATCCTTTACCTCCCTAACAGTAGTAGTTTTGGAATCTCTATTATCCGGCAGAGCCCGAATAAACTTCATATTGGAATTCTCCTTATTGTACACTTTTCCATATTCTTGAGAGACTTTAACAGCATGTTAAACCTCTCAAAGATATCAATCAGGGTCTCACCAGGCTTGTGCATAAGCAGTTCATATTGTTGTACCAATATAGACAGTCTGTTCTTATGAACATCATTTGTCCCTTCATTCTTGACTACCAAGGCATCCCAAATTTCTTTGGCCGAGGTATAATGGAGCACATGCTCGAACAGATCTTCATCGAGAGCCTAAAACAATATGTTTATGGCCTTCTTGTCTATTGCGGCCTTCTTCTTTTCATCTCCAGTCCACTCAAGATTTGGGCACATCCACCGGGACTGTGGAAGTAGGATATTCAGCCCTTCTTGGAACATGAGAACTATTGAGAATTGTCTCATAGAGAGCCTCGTCAACAGCGTCCATGAATATCTACAATCTAACGTTCCAATTGTCAAATTCTCAATGTTGCACATTTGAGGTTTCAAACTCAAATTGTTGTTAGTCATATTAAAAACGCACAGTAACACACAAAACAATCACAACTAGGATCTCTTCACGTAGATAAGTAAAGAACTGCTCTGATACAGCTTAAAAGTTCACGATTGTAGCTAGAACAGACTAGAGGGGGGGGGGGGGGATGAATAGGTTGTTCTAAAATTTTCTATAACTGAAATCTAACTATGCAGCAAGAAAACAATTATCTGTGCGTAACACATCAGATATAAAACTTTGTCCGTAGTTAACTAGTCTGACTCACCAGCTGAACAGATGATGATCAATCTACTGAAAAAATCAAAAAAATTAATGGGACAGAAATATCAATCAAGAATCTGTGTCCAACTTGTCTGGTGAACAGATAACAAAAGAATATATGATCTAACCTATTAGATCGATGACCAAACAGTGTTCGGTCAGAATTCTTATTAACAGCATCTAGATTCTCATCACATCAGTGAAAGAATAACGTTTGGAGCAATGAAAAGAAAGACAGAAACAAAGCACACAATATGGTGAGTCAGACTCAAATTAGTGTTAACGAACAGATTTGAACTTAATCCACTCTTCTTCTTGTTAGCAGTGTACTAACCAAGAAGGGAATCCACTAGATCACTTCGGATCACAATTCAATTGATTGAGTTTTGAGGATCACTCAACAACCTTTACACACAACCAGATTTCAGTAAATCTATCCCCAGATGATCCCCGCAGGATCCAACAACCAATCTCAACAGATTGCCAAATGGAAAAAACTCATAGAGTAAGAAGACTTGCACCATTCATCATCTTCTTCGTAATTTTCTAGAGAAAACTGATTCTTGATGAACAGTTGAAAGTTTTCTTGACCAGGAGGGAGAGAACGAGAGAGAGAGAGAGAGAGAGAGAGAGAGAGAGAGAGAGAGAAACTTTGAGCGTTTTGATTCGTAGATGTAAAAAGTAGAACTGAATTTTTTTCAGTTGCTTTCTCTCTGTAGTCTTGTGCCTTATATAGATCAAGGCTTGAGGCTTGCTCTCTAATTAACCCCCCAATTTCTTTTTCAAAAAGTCATATGACACGTCCTTTTTACTCCTTGACAAAGTCTTTACTATGAGATGGACATCTGAGCAGATTTCTTCTAGGAGTCTGATTTAACCCGTCTGATCTATTGCTAACACTCTGTAGTCCTTCTTCAAGAACACTGATAACTGATCTTATCACATCTGCTCTGATTCTCATAACTTCACTATCTCATATTACCTGTAAGTCTTATTCATCAATGGACCAATTATTCTGCCCACATCTTTCATTGACGACTTATCTGATCTTATAACTGTTGTTCTTCTCAGAGCATTTTCCAATCTGATCATGGCACTTTGATACCCAGAATTTGATAGAGTACCTGTTAACCTTGAGCACACTTGACCACATATGTTAGTAATCCTTTAATTCATCAAATCCAGTAAAGTACTTTCTCACCTTATGAAAGGTGGACTGGGCGTAGGCCTAGTCTAGGCCATACGTGCCCATGGTGGTCTGCAAAATTTGTACACATTACTTTAGCTCAAGTTTCAAAGCCGAACTCAAGAGGGCGCAAAGGTATATTTATCAGGTACCCCGAGCACTCGAAGGGATATGTGATGTTATGCGAACAATCAGATAGCACACTGACTGTCTGCGATTGAGATGCGAGATGTGGCATTCATCGAGGATGAATTTCCTAGCAAAGGCAAAGTGAAGAAGGATGTTCAACAGTTAGATATTGAAGATGTCATTACTGGATCGATCGATGAAGGTGGGCATTAGCTCCTAATGTCGTCAATGATCGTAGTGTTGATGCTGCTCCACACTCTTATCAATGTTGCTCCTGAGCACTGTGGAACCTATTTCCGGTGGGAGCTTACAAAATCCTATAGATATGAAAATTGAGCCTTCTAATCCTTCTCCACGAAAAACTAAGCGAAAGGTTGTCCCACCAAAGAAGTTTGACGATGAAAATTTTATCACTGAGTTAGTAGATCGTGATGAGCCACAAAATGTTCGTGAGGCTCTCACATCACCTAATGAGTCTGAGTGGAAAGTTGCGATAGAGGATGAGTTAGATTCCATGAAAAGGAATCAGGTATGGGAGTTAGTTGATCTTTCGTTTAGGAGCTTTGCGATTGGAAATAAATGGGTTTTCAAGATTAAGTGCAAGCCTGATGGGACGATCGACAAGTACAAGGAACGTCTCATGGCAAAGGGTTTCGCGCAACAGAAAGGTATTGATTATGATGAGACCTATTCTCCTGTAGTGCGTGTGTGCATTTTATTCTGACGATAGCACATCTAGATCTTGAATTATATCAGATGGATATGAAGACTGCATTTCATATTGGGTAACTTGAGGAGGACCATTGTGTGTATGTAAAGGGATCCAAGGGGAGTTTGCTCATACGTTCGCGCTATGTCGATGACTTACTGATCGCCGAAAATGATAAGGATAGCATTGTCATCACTCATAAGTGGTTGTCCTCTCAATTTGAGATAAGGACATGATAAGGCTCATTTTATCCATGGGATAAAGATCGTTCGTGATCGATCAAAACGGCTTCTTGGGATGAGTCAACAGACTTATATCGAGAAGGTCTTGGAGCGTTTTAACATGGATCAAGCCAAACCCATTGATACGCCATTTCACAAGAGTGCTACACTCTCCCATGATCAGTGTCCCTAGACAGATGCAGAAAGACATAAGATGTCTCTCATTCCTGACGCGAGTGCAGTCGGGAGTTTGATGTATGCTACGGTGTGTACTAGACCTGATATATGCTTCAAGGTAAATTTGATGAGTCGTTTTCAAAGCAATCCCGATCTCGAGCATTGGAAGGCTGCGAAGCGTATTTTGAGATATTTGTAGGGCACTGCCGATTATATGCTATGCTTTCAAGGAGGAGAGTTTTCCCTACGGGGATATGCTAACATGGATTGGGCCGCCAATCCAGATAAGCGCAAATCCACGTCAGCCTATATGTTTACATTACATGGTGGAGCAGTATCTTAGAGCAGCAAGAAGCAGACTTGTGTCATAATCTCAAAAACACAGTGAAAACAGACAATAGATACCCTTACTGTTATAATTGTGCCCTTGGTGACACTTATTCAATTTCAACTTATCAAGCTTTATTTAGCTTTAGCAAAAGAAACGTCCACGAAAGGGCATCAACCAAACCGGAGCCCTAGCTCTCCTACAGTGAGTTTGCCTTATACCAAAATGACCTCACAGGGTCGATGAAAGAATGTCACCACCAAGTCATTGTATAATACAAACGACAGACACAACGCTCTTTACGTTTTATACCCCAGAGTTATCTCACTAATTATGGATATAAACTCCTTTTACTCACTCATCCTCTTTATATCGATAATCCATGGATAACACAAACACATACATCATCTTATCACGACACACAGCAGTTGCAGTCAGTATTTTACTTCAGTCGCATTTAGTGACTACGCACAAAGATTCCTATGCATATTATTGTACTCATGGTATGATAATACGCATTGCCACACACAATAAATCTAAACGTTACCTTCTTACATCGCTTTCTACACTAACGCGCTCGACTTTTCTTTTATGTGCCAACAAGAAGCATTTCCAGTTCCTATACCGTATTAGGATTCACATATTAATAAATTTTCTTATTAATGTTTGTTCACGTAACGGAGGTAAACATATTTGTTCGTACTTTGTGAAAAACCATCATATTCATATTATGAGTGATGCTGAGCTTTGTACAAGCCTTCGATACTGATTTTGATTGTCCATGATGATACTTCATATATTGAGTATCATTAGAGGTATTTGTGAATATTTGGAGTTGTTTTGGTGTCAAAACGATCATTCCCGATCCAGAAGGTTCTGAGACGGCATCCCGACGTCTGGAACGAACATCCAACATGACCTTTGGACGTATTTAGATCTATAACTTCTTATATATAACTCTAAATATTATTTCGTATAATTTTATATAAAATGGACTTCATAATCTTTCCACTGAATCAGGTCTTTTGTTGTCCATGTATGTCTTAGCTGCCTTGCTAAGATCTCCCTGTAGTAGTCTGCATCTGATGGCCCACAATGCTCTCCATCTCTGGGCGCATGCTCTTCTACATCAGACCTAGACTATAGATTACTGACCTGATATCCAGCCTAAGCGCACCAACTATATCATGGTTAACTCTTACGTTTTGTTCATTAATTTCTATACAAATGAAGGGATTGCACATTCTGATCAATCTCCCCCTAAATTGATAATAACCAAACTTTCAAGTAATAAAAACAGCAAGATAACTACTTACATTGTTAGAAAGAAAGCAAAAATAAATAAGAATAAATAAATAAATTAGAACTTAAAGTTATAGCTCAGCTGAGGATTTACCTATGTTGTTCTCCTCCTCTGCTGCGCTTTGGATGGTAGTTTTCATGTTGTACTCCATGCTTTCTCTTCTCCCCCCCGAGGCCTTGAGGGTTCTTGTGAAGCCTTTCTGTACTTTACTGAGCTTTCTCCTTCTGTTGTAGCTTGAGGTCTTCTTTTGAGCTCTGTTGCAGTTTTCTACTTTGCTGCTGTTGCTGTCTCTATCTCCTTCTCTTTTGTTGCTTCTTTCTTCCCTTTTTTATTAGCAACTCCTTGAAGAGCTACTGTGAGGGTTTCAACTGTAGTTTTGAGAGCTCTTAGCTCCGAGGAGGTGAGTTGTTGAGCAGCCGTGGCCTTTCTAGTCTCAACTTGTAGCTTGGTTTCCAGTAGACTTAGTCTTTTGTCATTGTTGAGAATACAATCCTGAAGCTGCCTTTGAGTGGACTGAAGTGAGGTCCCAATCTACATAGATCTGCTGAGTGTTGTCCTCTGAGTTTGTTGAAATTTGAGGAGATGAGCCTGTATTGCTTCGTTGAATCTATTTTAGAAGACCTTTAGCCATGTCAAAAAGGATATCATGAAACTCTTCAAAGCATTTGTTCCTGGTTTCCTTTTCAGATTTCAGCTCGTCTACAACCGGTTCCAGATTGTCAAGAAGATCTTAAAAGGCGTCTTTAGTCCATTGATGCATGTTGTATATTTCCTGATCTAGTTGTCGTAACCTGTATTTCACTGTTGTCTCTTGAGAGGATGCTAAGGGCTGCTGTGGCTGAGTGATCCCAGCAATGGCTGTGTCTCTGGTAGTAGAGGATGGTCTTTCATGTACTATTGTCAACTTGATGTCTTCTAATGCTTGTTTCAGACTTCTGGATGTAGTCTAGGTGTCATGAGTATATTGGAAGTTGCACCATACAGCAGATCTTGTGGGAATCCCACAGATGGAGAGTCTACCTTAGCCTGCTTTAGGCCGAAGGAGGATGTGGGAGTGAATAACAGATTGAGAGGTGATACACCTTGAGTGTGCATATGCTGCTAACTTGTAGAAGTATCACTCATTAAGTGCTCTTTGATTGCCTGTAGTGTTATCCCTTTAGAGGAGATGTCTTCTACAGTTTGCCCTTTCTTGACATCAGATGTCATTCAATTATGACTACTTCCTCCGTTTGTGTTGGAGTTAGGTCAAGGGTTATGATTTCTCTAAATGCTTCTTGGTGAGTGTGTTTCTCCTTTGTAGATGGTTGAATTTCTCTGGTTGTAGTAGTCTGTTCAATCTTTACTGCTCTTTTTTCTTAAGCAGGCTCTGCTACTACTGATCCTTGTGTTGCTGGTTCGCCTGTTGTTGATGCCTCTGCGATTGATCCTTCAGCTTCTAACTCCTCTGCTGCTGCTGGTTCTTCTTCTGCTGGCTCTGCTCCTTCTGGCTCTTCTACTGCTGGCTCTACTTCGAGAAGTTCTCTGGCAACTTCATCAATCATTTCATCATCATCATGACTTTCTTCTTCTTGATGATTGTCATCATCATGATTATCATCTCCAGGAGATGGTGGTCTGCCAATGGTTGGTTTTGACAGATAGTCATAGATCTTCAGGGTTCCTGCTCTGACATGCTTGTCTACCAATCCTTTCAGTTCTGCTTCCACCTCTAGTGTGTGGATAAACTCCACAGCTTGTAGTTGAGCCTGCTTGTGCCTCTTTGTTTCTAGAGTTGCGTCGTTGATCTCTAGGGCTCCACTGAAGAGGATGTATGGTTCTATGGCCCTCTTCTTTTTTGTAGCTTCCTTCCTTTGAATAAGTAGGAGTTGTTCTATCTCAGCTTCAGTCATATTATCCACAATGCCAATTTTTGTTCTAGTTCCATTAGGATTGATTCTGTATCTGATGGAAGGTCCTGATGGGATTAGTTTTGGCCTTTACGTAGCAGCCTTCGGCTTCCTCTTCAATGGAAGCTAATGTTCCTTGATGAAATCCTGTATCATGACCTCCTTTTCAGGTTTTGTCCCAGTAATTTATCTGTTCTTGATCTGTGCTCTGTCACCTTCGTAGAGATTCTTGTATTTCCTTCTTGTCTGTAATTCCTGTTGTGGTTATTAATGTAGCCCAAACTTCTGATACTGTGGAGCGATATTCTATTTCAATTCTTACGAACTCCATTCTAGTAGTAGAGATGGGAATGAGTGCAGTTGTGGATGATTTCATTTCAGGTGCAGTAGGTCTGATTGCTAGAGAAGCTGCAGTAGAGGTGCTGAGAGGTTGATCAGTCTGCATCTTTTTCATGTTGGCCTTGATATCTTCAATTTCCTTTCTTGTGTATCCTTGGGTACTCAGCTCTTGTCTGAGCTGTGCCATAGGCCCTTCCCTAATTTCTTGATAGTTCTGCTGCGCTTCAAAGATGAGTTGTTGGAGATTCTCATCAGCCCCTGCCTTGAGGTATTCTAATGCAATGTTTGCATCATGAAGTACAGCTATTTCTGGTTTCTTTGGAGGGATTGTCTTTGATGATGCCCCTCCTTCAATGGTTGCAAGAGGAATCATTTCTGACTCTATTGTTGGTTTCTTTGCAATGGCTTCAGTCTGCTCGTCAATAGGCACTGAATGTGTTACTACTTCCTCTAGAGTTGGTGGTTGTGCAGTAGGTGTCCTTGATAGGGTTTCCTCTCCTTCTTCAGAGGTTTACAGAATCAGTTTTCTTCTTGTAACTTTTGTTTGTTTTTCTTCTACAGTTTGCCTTCTGTAGACTTCTTGGCAATTTTCTCCTTTGCCTTTATCACAGGTTTCTTGATAGGTTGATCTGAAGCTATTGATGTGGTCTACACCTCCTTTGCTTTCTTTGAGAAGCCAATTGGCTGCTTCCCAATCTTCTTTATATAATTTTGTTTTCACACAGCTTATCATTAGTGCAACCAAATATAATATCATCTCCATAGATTTGCACTAAGAGTGTATGCTCCTTATGGTTCTTAAGAAATAGGGTGGTATCTACCTTTCCTCTTTGAAAATCATTATCACAAAGAAAGGTTGAGAGAGTTTCATACCATGCCCTTGGAGCTTGTTTTAAGCCATATAAGGCTTTGTCTAACCTGTAGACATGATTCGGATTTTTAAAGTCTTTAAATCCAAGAGGCTATTCAACATAAACCTTTTCTTACAGCTGTCCATTTAGAAAGGCACTCTTCACATCTATCTGATAGACTTTGAATCCTTGGTGTGCAGAGTAATTTTTTGTCACTAACCTAGCCTTGTTTCTGATAATTATTTTGTTCTTATCAGTCTTATTTTTGAACACCCACTTTCAGCCAACAACTGGATAGCTTTTGGGTCTAGGCACCAGATATCACACTTCATTTCTTTGAAATTCATTCAATTCTTCCTGCATGGCATCAATCCACTTTGGATCACTCAGAGCTTGTTCTACTGTCCTTGGCTCCATTTCTGATATTAAACATGCAGACAAGCATTCTTTGGTTGTTGCTCTTCCAGTCTGTACTGGTGCATCTTTGTCTCCAATGATGACATCTTGTGTATGTGCCTTGATCCATCTTTTTTTATCTTCCTGTTGATCACTGGTGATCTCCTCCAATTGTTGTTGTGTTGTAGGCTGCTCTGACTCTACTGCAGTGATGTCTTCTTCTATGTTTGTAGTCTGCTCATCCTTTACTGCAAAGTCAAAGCCCTTGTCTGCATCATGTTCATCATCTGTGCATGCACATTCCTCATCAAAGACATTAGCGGTACAAGTGGATGTTTCAGATTCATCAAAGAAAATATGAACTGATTCCTCAACTATTTGTGTTTTCTTATTGTATACTCTGAAAGTTTTGCTAGTTGTAGAATATCCTAGAAACGTGCTTCATCTGTCTCAGAGTCAAATTTTCCTATGTGTTGTTTATCGTTGTTGTGAATGTAACATTTGCATCCAAATGCATGAAAGTACTTGACACTTGGTGTCTTTTCTTTCCACAACTCATAGGGAGTTTTCTTATGTAACTTATGTATAACACACCTATTTAGAACATAGCAGGCAGTGTTTACTGCTTTGGCCCAGAAACTATTAGGTAAGTCTGCATCAGCGAGTATTGTTCTGCCTACTTGTATGAGTGTCCTATTTTTCTTTTTTGCTACACCATTTTGCTGTGGTGTCCTAGGTGTAGAGAAATTGTGTTTTATACCATGATCATCGTAGTATTTGTCGACCCCTGTTTAATCAAATTCAGTGTCATGATCACTTGTGACTGTGACCACCTCAGTTCCTTTTCATTTTGCATTTGTCTCAAGAACTTAGTCAGTAGACTGCAAGTTTCATTATTTTTGTGTAAAATTATCACCCATGTATATCTTGAGTAATCATTCACTACAACTAGAGCATATTTGTTTTTTCTATTTAAGCTCTCCACTTCTACTGGACCGAAAAGATCCATGTGAAGTAGTTCAAAAACTCTAGTTGTTTTTGATGAGTTAATTGGTTTAAAACTTGCACTAGTCTACTTGCCTTCTTGGCATGACTTACACACTTATCCTTCTTAAATTTGATTTGAGGAAGTCCTTTTACCAGGTTTTCTGAGGATAGCTTGGCTATGGTTTTGAAAAATTAGATGAGCTAGTCTTTTATGCCATAGCCAATTTATATTTTCAACATCTTTAGTATAGAAACATGTAATTTGTGCTAACTGAGATAAATTGAAGATGTTCCCTTTTCTGCATCCTATTAGTTTGACTTCTTTGGTGTATTTATCTTTTATTTGACATAAATCATGAGTAAAGGAAACTTCATAATTCTTGTCACACAATTGACTAATAGATAGCAGGTTGTGTTATAATCATTTCACATAACCTACATTTCTAAAGATTAGGGAACCTGTACAAAGAGTTCCATAACCTTTAGTTTTACCTACATTGCCTCCTCCAAAGATGGCCAGAGGTTCTTCTTTTCTGTATTCTCTTAGTAGGCTTTTGTTCCCTGTCATGTGTCTAGAGCATCCACTGTCCAGGTACCATGCCCCATCTTGTTGCTCCTACAATAGAGGGATGAAGTCTTGTACATGGTATCCACGAACATGGGTCCTTACTTGTTAGTTTTGGGCACCCACACTTGAATAATTTTCTTGTGAGGTGTCAAGCAATTAAATGCTTTATGACCAGGTTTGTCATAACCATAGCAATAAATCCTTGGTCTCACTATTCTGCATATGCAGTAGGAATTTAAAAATGGTCTTCTCCATGCAGTATTGGAAGTTTTGTTCCATACTAAGTAGTTTGGTGCATGCTGAGGTTTATGACACCACTTGTCAACCTCATAATGGAATTTTGTCTTATTTTCTCGGACTGTATGCACCTTGTGGTATTTTGCACTCGTTTGTGCTGTTGTTTTGCCCAAGGGCTCAACCTTTTTGGGTTGAGCAGTAGAGACTTTACTATTCTATTTTCCTTGTGTAGCAGAGGTTTACTCTTCTATAATATTTTTACAGAGGACTGTTTTACCTCTTCCTTGCTTATGAGTGTATAGCATCACTCATCCAATTTTTGTATCCTAGTTCTGATTGATCACATGAGGATTGATCCATGATTAGCATCTTCTATAAATCCAGGGTCTTACCATTTCATGTTTCTACTTGGGCTTGTAGCTAAGCGTTTCTTTTTTGTGAGCATTTCCACCACTGCAATGAGAAGTTTTACCTTCTCATCTGATTCCTTTAGTTCATTTTGGACCACTATGAGGTCATTTGATTAATTATCAATTTCTTCACAGGTCAGATTGTAATTTTCTTTGAGAATTGCAATCGATTCGAGATTGTCTTTATTTTTCCTTGAAAGGGCAATAAAGGTCTCTGAGGTCTCTTGAAGAGCCTCCTTTTGTTCCTCTAGAGTGGCAACAGAGTTTGAGAAATCAAATACCTTTTCTTTTTACTCACTCCTTGCCATGAGACAGTGCTGGATTGATGCCATGCAAGAAGAACATAATGAGTTTCAAAGAGACGAAGTGTGGTATTTGTTGTCAAGACCCAACAATTATCCAGTTGTTGGCTGCAAGTGGGTGTTCAGGAACAAAACTGATGAAAATGGAATAGTCATTAGAAACAAAGCCAGACTAGTGGCAAAAGGTTACTCACAAGAAGAAGGAATTGATTTTGATGAAACTTTTACCCCTGTTGCAATACTGGAAGCAATAAGGATGTTCCTTGCCTATGCTGCATATCAAGGATTCAAAATCTATCAAAATGAATGTGAAGAGTGCCTTCCTCAATGGGAAGCTACAAGCAGAGGTATATGTTGAACAGCCTCCCGGATTTGAAAACTTTGAACATCCACATCATGTCTACAGGTTGGACAAGGCATTATATGGCTTAAAACAAGGCCCAAGGGCATGGTATGAAACTCTCTCAACTTTTCTATGTGAGAATAATTTTCAGAGAGGAAAGGTAGATACCACCCTATTTCTTAAGAAACATAAGGAGCATATGCTCTTAGTACAAATTTATGTTGATGACATTATATTTGGCTGCACTAACAACAAACTGTGTGAAAGATTTGCTGCATTGATGAAATAAAAATTTCAAATGAGTTTAATGGGAGAATTGAAATACTTTTTAGGACTTCAGGTACAACAGTTAGAAAAAGGGATATTTATAAATCAAGCCAAGTCCCTGAAGAACACAGTCAACAAATATGGATTAGAAAATGCAAGCCACATGAAAACCCCATGAGTGCAGCCATAAAGATTGATAAGGATGAAAGTGGAAAACAAATAAGTCAAACAATGTATAGAGGAATAATAGGCTCACTCTTATACATTACTGCAAGAAGAGCAGATATCCAGTACTCAATCTGCATATGTGTAAGGTATCGATCTGATCCCAAAGAGTCCCATTATACTACGGTAAAGAGAATCCTGAGATATCTCAAAGGAACTACAGATTTTTGTGTAAGGTATCCTAGGGAATCAGATTTTATACTAACAGGATATTCAGATGTAGACTTTGTAGGTTGTAGAGTTGACAGGAAAAACACAATGGGCTCATGTCAATTTCTTGGTGCAAGATTGATTTCATGGTTCAGCAAAAAGCAAACCACAGTGTCAACCTCTACTGCAGAAGCAGAATACACAGCTGCAGGAAGCTGTGCTGCACAAGTGTTATGGATGAGGTCACAACTTGCAGACTACGATATAATAGTTTCAAAAACTCCAATATTTTGTGACAACACGTCTGCAATAGCAATTTCAGAAAATCAAGTTTTCAATGCATGGACCAAACATATTGATTTCAGATATCAATTAATCAGAGATCATGTGCAAAAAGGTCAAATTAAATTGGAATTTATTCTAACAGAAAAATAAATTATAGACATTTTTACAAAGTCTCTTGACGAGAGCAAATTTATTCGATTCCGAAATGAATTGGGTATCACAGATTTAAATCAGTAAACTGGCCAAAATGCTCTACCGCTCTACTGCACATGTGGAATGCAATCTTACAGTGGAAGAACAGGTAATGACTATTTATACCGGAATGAATGGTTATCTGGATTCATTAGAACTTGGACAGGTGAAGCAATTTCTTACTGGTTTACGTAAGCATTAGCATTATTATACCCAACTGTATTTCTATTTTTGTAAAGAAATAACGTTTTAAAACCTAGTGCCTAAAATTTCGCAATAGTCAATATCAGTGATTGAATCTGCACAACGGCTAGTAATTAAATGGCAACGATAACTTTTTCAAATAGTATAAATTTTAAAAAATTTTCAACTAAATATACTTTTGCTCTCTCACACTCTTACTCTATACATCCTAACCCTCTCTCTCTTGCACTCGACTACAAACCCTAGTTTGCAAATTCTCATAACTCATTCTCACGAACTTAATGATTCTTTTCAATTTCACTAAAAATGGCCAACACTCAATCCAACACCCCACCCCAATGATCAAGCTCAAGAGAAACGCAGCCCAACAAGAAAAGATGAGTTGCAGACGGGAGTAGTTCTTGATTTCGAGACATTGAAGAATGAATCGGATGAGGTGAAAGAAATATCCGAGCTAATTCAAGATGCAGGCCTAAAGCATTTCTGTGAGAAGACAAGTAGAATCTATGATGACGAAGTACTTGACTTCATTGAGAAGTCCAAGGTTGATGAGGATTTTCAAGGCATCACATACACATCCAACAAGAAAGTGAAGATACGCATCACTCCAAACGAGTTCGAGAATCTCTTTAGGGTTTCAAATGAAGGACCTAGAGACATCCCACCCTCTGTGATGACTGATGGGAGGCATGGAATGCTCAGTGAAGAAAGACAGAAGGAAGGGATACGAACCATGAAGAAATATCTGTCTAAGGAACATAAGCTGCTTGTGGACATGGTGAAGAAGGTGATCACGTCAAGTGAGTTCTCAAAAGATCATATCACCTCTGACCAACAAGAAATTATGTGTGCTATACTCATCAAGCACAAACTCAACTGAGCCAAACTGCTAATGTATCAATTGGCCAACGCAGTAGAGGCCAAACACCTCTATTTGGAAGAGTCATCAGCATCATTCTCAAGGAGAAACTCAAACTCTCTGACAAGGGAGGAAGGCCGTGGGCGGTGGCCAAGCAAATTGATGTCAGGAAGATTGGAAAACAGCCAATATAGCCTTCTCAAAGAAATCTACAGTAGTGCAGACGACAGCAAAAGCTGCAGACCAGCCTACCAAGAAGGAGCCTGAAAAGGCTAAAGGGAAGCTGATAAAAAAGGCATCAGAAACAAAACCAAAACAGGCAAGAGTTGCCAGGAGTTGTCCTGCAGACCTCGGAAGAGGAAACAATTTCGGAGCTCCTTGCTGCAGAGCCTACTGAAATGGAAGCAGAAACACAGTTTGTACCAACAGAAGAGCAGACTGAGGCCAGTTCTCAAAAACTAGCAATTATAGCAACAATCGAGGCATCGTACTCAAAGACCTTACCACCAAAGGAGCCAGAGATTGCAGCATTTCATGAAGCAAACATAGCATTGAAGTATCTGAAGACTGGTGCTGATGAAAACCTTCATAACCTCATCCTGGAAGCTCAGAAAAGTTATTAGGAAGTCAGGGAAGGACCACAAGCACAGCTCAAGCAAGAGCTAAGTCCACAATGCTACACAAGAAAGAAGATTGAGGCCAATGAAGCCAAACTCAGAATGATGCAGACTGGGGAACCACTGAGTACATCTATTGCAGCCTTACTGACAATAGGAATTACTGCAATAGAGGCGTATACAACAGCTATCATTCCTGTCCCTACTACAGGAATGGAATTGCCTATGGTTGAAGCTGAACAACCCTCAACCGCATCAGAAGTATGGGCACAACAACAACCACAACCACACAATCTCCAAGAAAGGAAGAGATCATAAAAGCACTACAGACTGTCAAAGCCATACAAGAGAAGGTTCTGGAACACAGGGCCAAAACTGATGAGATGCTTGACCAGCCTCAGAAGGAAGCAATGATCCATCAAGTTCATCAAGGAGCACAAACTTCCAATCAAAAGGAAGTTCAATGCTGTAAGACCAAGGCTCATTCCGTCAGGACCAACCACGAGATATACAATCAATGCAGACGGCTCAAGGACAGAAATCGGGATAATTGATGGCATGACAGAGGCAGAAATGGACCAGCTGGTTCAAATTCAAAGAATGGAGGCCAACAAGGAAAAAAAGGTCCACTGAACCCTACATATTATTCAATGGAGCTCGGGAAATCAAGGACTCAACTCTTAGGACCAGGAGACATAAACAAGCACAACTGCAACATGTTGAATTTGTGCACACTCCTGAGGTAGAAGCTGAACTAAAAATTCTAATTGACAAGCATGTCAGGGTAGCCACCTTGGAGATTTATGATTGTCTTTCAAGACCAACAGTTGGCAGAGCACCATCATCAGGAGATGATGATGATGGTGATGATGAATTTCCACAGCTAGAAGACCATGATGATGATGACATCATTGATGAGGTCTGATGCGTGCTGTCGTTTACACATAAAATTAATATTTAAGAGCACCCACTTCACTCTACAAATATAGAATTAAATGTAGTAGCGGAATTAGGGGTCGATCCCACAGAGAAAGTTGAAAGTGATCAACTAAAATAACTTAAGGCTTTTAACTACTCTAGGAGTTGG
>JAOVYX010020400.1:0-17076 GCA_035668315.1 Drosera spatulata | reverse complement strand
TATAAGTTCAAAATCTCATGATCCAAGCAACCTAAACGCATCAACACATCCCTAATCAACCACTACTCACACATAATAATCAAATAACACATGAAATCCATGAAAATAAAGCACAAACAGATTCTGGTCATTAACATAGCAATAACAGGATCTATACAGAGCTTATTGAAGTCCCAATGTGTATCCAAAACCTATGGTGAGAGTACGGGATGAAGATGCGATGATTCCTCTCCTAAAAACCCTTCTTTGCGTCGCCTTTCTTCTCCATCCTCTTCTCTGCCGTCTCCTTGTGTTTCTCTGCCGAAAACTTGCTTATTTCAAACCTAGGGAGGGTTTATATAGGCCTGGGAACAAAACAGAATTGATTGGATAGACGAAATCAAAGTTCTGCGGATTCAGGCCCGTCGCCCCTGTGACGTGAACAATCGGTCGCGCCCGCGACGCGCTGTTCATCCACACTGTTCACTGCTACTATTCACTGTTTTTTCTAAAACTAAAATTAAAAATAGAAAACGACGTCCAAAACTTATACATAGCATCCAAACACTTAAATCTAACTAATCGTGGCAAAAGTTTGTTGAAAAGACTCTCGAAGCACGTGAAACGGTAACGAATCGTGAAATGCAGCCCTTCGAGTACTTGGATTTCCATTCTCTTCATTCTTCTTCCTTTTTGCTTCAAATTCCATGCCAATCTGCCATAAAACATCAACACACAGGAGTACCAACATTCCAAGGCAAAACGACACTAAAAATGCAATTTAGACAATTTAAAGGGAATAAAAAACAAACGTTTAGAATAACGAAATGATGTGTGATTTCATACACATCAAGGGATTCCCTCATGTAGTGCTAACCAGTTAAGATAGTATGTGATCTCATCATGATGGTGATCTTCTATCTCCCATCTCGCAGTCACTCAATCTTGGAAGGCATCCACCGACCTTTGAAGTGCATCATAATTCCGCTCCAACCTTTTGTAGTTGTCGGTTATGAAATCCATTAAGCAGTCTAGTGAACTGATATGAAGGCAATGATCACAAGCATCATCTTCATCATCTCCTTCTTCTTTTTCTTCTTCTTCCACTTCTTCTTGTGCACTAGATATTGCTTGCAAAGACTTCCACCTAGCCTGGTTTTTTTTAGATCATAATAACCCGGCCTTTTCAAATCCTTCACTTGCTTCTTCGTCACATTCCTCGGACGGATGAGCTCCCATATACCGGTTTTTTGGATTCAAAGCGCACTTAAGGGTAACAAGATGAGCCGGAGACCCCAAAACCTTGAAACTGTTTTCTACCTTCTTCTCCTTATTCAAATCAAAACCATGATACTCAAGAATTTGGGAAATATAATTCCCAAATGCAACAGCCTTTCCATGATCTTTAGCACACTTGTCCAGTTGAAAAAGGAGAAAGAAAGAAAGATTGATCAACCATTTCTCAACCAAATGACCAAAATCTCATTGCGTGTTGGATCATCCATCCCCCCGGTTTTTCCTTCAACCACCAACCTACTATAATATGCAATACCCTCATTTCGGGATCTAATTAGCAAGAAAGGCATAGGGATTTGCGATTTTACATTTCAACAATGTCTCACAAACCTTCCTACCACTAAACCCCTCAACCATTTCCCAACAATTTTGTTTATCCTCCACTATTCCGTCAAAATTGATCCCCAAAGCTTGACCAATAATCTCCGGATTGAGCACAATGTTTTTACCCTTAACCCATGACCTATAATGGAAAATTCTCTTCGGATAGGCTCGAAGTGAGCATAAAACAATCGCACTATCTCCGGATAGCATCTAGTTGTCCTATTGGTTACCAAATCTTTCCAACCTTAAGCTTCAAACCAATCACTAAACCTCGAAAAGTTGTTTTCCTCAAGCCAAACAAGATCAATCACATGGCATTAATTAAGTTCATTCTTCAATTGCTCATTGTACACACCCTCATAATGATCGGATAGAAACTCAAGAGTGACACTAGATTGACTACCTCCCGTATGGTCAATTTGCATGGGTCTCTGGATGTCGGCATTCATCGTGTTCTTTGGACGAGAACCACCGGTATTTCCATCGATCTTCAACTTCTCTACACCCACGTCTTCCGTTGGCCTTCGTTTTCCCTTTCCCGTCTCTTTGGCCGGTTGTTTTCCCTTCCCTTTGTCAGCATTCAACGCCCTAGAAGTATTGCGTCGGGGTGGAGTACCTAGGGGTTGTGGAGGAGATGGCATCCTCGATACATCGGATACGTCATAGTCATCATCCGATCCACTGTCATTACCGGGTTGTCTTCGACCTCGGGTGTTGAGCATTGAAATCAAAACAAAAATTAGGAGTGAATTCATGAGAATCATGGTGTTTTGATGAAATTGATGTGTGGGAATTGAAGAACGGATGTAGATGTGATGAGATTTGGACTCAATTGGGTGTAATTCGTAGTTTAGGTGTGTTAAGGTTTGGGTTCGAAGAGAGAGAAGTTGGGGAAAATTGAGGGGAAGAAGAAAGGGTCGGGGGGTTATATTGCAAATCTGGAAAAAACCGTCACCGGTTTCTAGAAAACCGTCATCGGTTTTAAGTATTCCAGTTAATGTTGCTCTCAGTGATTGAAAACCGTCACCGATTCCTGAATACCATCATCGGATTTTGATATTCCAGTTTGAGGTGCTCTCAGTGATTTTAAACCGATGATAGTTTCAGAAACCGATGATGGTTTTGATGTGTTTCAGTTTGAGGTGCTCTTAGTGATTTTAAACCGGTGACGGTTTTGATGTGTTCCAGTTGATGTGCTCTCAGTGATCGAAAACTGATAACGGTTTCAAAAATCAAAACCAATGATGGTTTATTGAAAACCAGTGACATTTTTCCTATAATTGACAATTTTGCATCAAAACCTGTTGCGATTTAATACCCGAGATAATCCTAGAATTATAATCTAGCAGGCAATCGATCAACTCACAATCATAATCAATAATAAGCAAGAACGAAAAACGACACCAAATTTACTTAGAAAAATCCTCAATGGGAAGAAAAAACCCACGGAAAGAGAAAACTCACTAATCAAGGAGTCAGATTACAATGATTTCCCTTTTGAGATCGCTCTCTCTCTTATGTATCGCTCTTGATTACCTAATTTTTCTCTTTTTATTTTTCTACACAATAAGGATATGTATATAGAGGTCAAAAGTCAATGCCAAAAATAACAATATCCACCTTTGGCATTTGCTTCATGATCTATACCAACCACAATCCACACAAGAGCAAGTCCCTAGCAAACCTCAGTGCCACAGCCTAGCACCCCGTCGGATTCCCCTTTACATGGTGGGGATGCACCACCACAAAATCAGCATGAAGAAACGTTTATCAAGTCTAAGAAACGCTCAAACTTGATCTTGGGAACTATCTTGGTAAGCATATCCACCGCATTCTCCTTTGTGTGAACTATCTGTAGATCTACAACCCCGAAATTCAACCATTCTCTAATTTTGTGATAACGAACATCGATATGCTTCTTCCGAGCATGGTATACCTGATTCCTTGCCAAGTAGATCGTACTTTGACTATCACATAACATGCAAACATCTTTTTCCTGCTTGAGCCCAAGTTCCTCAACCTAATACTTCAACCACAATGCCTCTTTTCCACCCTCTGTCAATGCCATATACTCTGCTTCTGTGGTAGACAACGCAACCACATCCTGCAACATAGATCTCCAGCTCATAGGTCTACCACAGAGAGTAAAAACATACCCACTCGTAGACCTTCTAGAATCCAAGTCACCGTCATAATCAACATCAACCATCCCAACCACATCACTCCTTGCACTCTAGCCATCAAACAAGATGCCACAATCTATAGTCCTTGCCAAGTATCGAAAGATCCACTTCACAACATTCCAATGCTCTCTACCTGGATTCGCCATATACCTGCTGACTACACCAACAGTCTGACAAATGTCTGGTCTGGTATAAACCATGACATACATTAGGCACCCAAATGTATTAACATACGGTACAAGAGATATGCGCTCCACCTCTTCTTCTGAGTCTGGGCACATCTGAGAAGACAACTTGAATTGTGCACTTAAAGGAGTGAAAACAGGTTTTGCATCTCTCATATTAAACCTTTCCAAAACCTTTTCAACGTAACCTGATTGAGTCAACCACAACTTCTTCGTTGCTCTGTCTCTTCTAATCTCTATACCAAGGATCTTCTTTGCAGCACCAAGATCCTTCATCTCAAAATCCTTGTATAACATCTTCTTCAACTCAAGAATGTCCTTCTTGCTCTTAGTAACAATGAGCAAATCATTCACATATAAGCTGAGCAACAAAACAGAACCATCATCACAAAAATGGTAATAGTCACCATGAACCCGTCAAACCGCTTGTACCACTGCCTAGGTGACTACTTTAGGCCATACAACGATCTTTTCAATCTGCAGACCAATCCTTCTTTGCCCAATTCTACAACTCCCTAAGGTTGATCCATATAGATGGTCTCCTCAAGATACTCGTGAAGAAATGCTGTCTTCACATCCATCTGCTCTAACTCCATATAATATGCTGCTACCAATACGAGAATCGGTCTAATTGAGGTGTGTTTTACTACTGGAGAAAAATTTCATTGTTGTCCACTCCCTCTTTCTGAGAGTATCTCTTGGCTACCAACCGAGCTTTGTATTTACCTCCCTCCTTGATCCCGAGCACCCACTTGCAGCCAACTAGTTTTGAGCCCTTTGGAAGTGTCACTAACTCCCAAGTCTTGTTCTTTTTAGGTGACTCCATTTCCTCTACCATAGCTGTCAGTCACTTATCGCGATCATCGGTCTTGACAGCTTCAGAGCAACTACCTAGTTCACTGTCACCAGCCACCAAAGCAAAAGCTATCATCTCCTCGAAACGATACCTCTCAGGTGCCTTTGGATTCCGCTTTCCTTTTACCCAAGGCAATGTTGTAGGGCACCTATTGCTGTTCTGGAACAATTGCAGTTTCCTATTCCCTATTGTGCTTCACCTGGTCAGAATCACTGGAACTCTGATGATGTCACCTAGTCATTGTTGTAACCTTGTCTGCACCCAGATCTGATGTAATCCATGCATTGTTGTGTTGGCCTTGTCTGCAAGATTAATCCCAGATCCTGAAGCATTTGTAGGTCTTTTATTGTCCATGCATGCCTTAGCTGCTTAGTCAAAATTCTTTGTAGTAGTCTACATCTGATGGCCCACAATGCTCTCCATCTGCGATCGTCTGCTCTCTAGATCTAACCTAGACTGCAGATACCTAACTAATTTCCAGCCTAAACATACTAACAACATCATGGCTTATACTTCTAAGCTTTGTTCATCAATTTCTATACAACAGAAAGGATTGCACATTCCTATCAATCTCCCCCTAAATTGATGCTAACTAAACTTTTAGCAAGCTAACTATCTAATTATTTTGTTTGATAAAAAGAAACTTAATCTAATTTCTTAGACTAATGTGCAGCAAAGGATTTGACTTTTCTAACTATGATGCTCACTGCCTTTGCTACGCTTGATGTTGATCCTCAGATGTTCTGTGATGCCTTCTTTTCTCCCTGTGGGACTGCTCCCTTTGAGATCATTGCCCTGATGGCCTCTCCTGTAGGGTTTGCTCCCCCTGAGTTCTGTGCCCTGATGGCCTCTCCTCATGAGGCCTTTGGCTTGATGACCTTGATGATCTCTCCTGATGCCTTTGCAGCTTTGTTGCCCTTTCTCCTTCTGTTGATGCAGCTGAATTTCTTTAGAGCTCGTCTACAGACGGCTTTGCTGCACCTTTCTCTGTTGTCTTCTCCCTGGATAGCCTTGTTGCTTCTTTCCTTTTTTCTACTGCCTTCTCTCCCTTTTTGTTAGCATTTAGTGCTGCTGTAAGGACTTCAATTGCAGTTCTAAGGGCTTTCAGTTAAGAAGCGATTGTTTGTTGAGCAACTGTGGCCTTGGCAGTTTCAAGTTGAAGCTTGTTTTCCAGTAAGCTAAGCCTCGTGTCGTTGTTGAGGTTGTGCTCCTTAAGCTACTGCTGGGTGTTATTCAAAGAAGCTTGCAGTTTGTGAAGGTCAGCTGAGTGTTGTCCCCTTAGCTTGTAAGGTTTGAGGAGCTAAGCCTGTACTACTGAAGATTTAGGGCATTAGCCCTCTATATTTGATCAATGAGTCCTTCAGCCATGTTGGAGAGATGGATGCGTGGAAGTCTTTAAAACACTTTGCCCTTGCAGTCTTCTTAGCTTCTTGCTCGTTTACAACTGGTTCTAGTCTGTCAAAAAGTTCCTTGAATGCATCCTTTGTCCATTGATGCATGCTGTAGATTTCTTGATCCAGTTGCCTGAGTTTGTATTCCACTGTAGTTTATGATGGAGATGACTATTGATGTGCAGAAGGTTCAGTTCTGACCACTGTTCTTGTAGAAGAGGATGGCCTTTCATGGATTGGTGTCAATCTAAAGTTTGCGAGGGTTAGCCTCAGACTTCTAGCTGCAGTGTGGGGTGTCATCTGAATGTCAGATGTATGACTATAGAGTAGGCCTTGAGGGAAACCTATTAATGGTGGATCTGCGCTAGTCTGCACCATTCCAAATGAAGATAGGGGTGAAAACACCAGCTTTAGTGGGGATACATCTTTATCTTGCATGTTTTCTTGACCAGAGGGAGTGCCACTCATCAAATATTTGTTGATTTCCTCAAGAGTGACACCTTTGAAGGTGCTTTCTGCTACAGTCCCCTCCTCTCTTGGCAATGAGGTTGTTTCTAGTGATTCATCCTCCACGATAATCACTTCCTTTTGATTGGAAGTTTGTGCTCCTTAATGAACTATTGGATCATTGCTTCTTTCTGAGGCTTGTCCAACATTTCATCAGTCTTGGCTCTGTGTTCCAGAACCTTTTCTTGTATGGCTTGGATAGTCTGTAGCGCTTTTATGATCTCTTCCTTTTCTGAAGATTGTGTGGTGGTTGTTGTTGTTGTTATGGCCCATGCTTCTGATGCAGTTGAGGGCTGATCAGCTTCAACCACAGTTAATTCCATTCTTGCAGTAGGGACATGAATGATTGCTATTGTGAATGCCTCAGTTGCAGTAGTCCTTATTGTCAATGAACTTGCAGTAGAGATGCTCTATGGTTGCTCAGTCTACATTCTTCTGAGCTTGGCTTCAATGGTTTCAATCTCCTTTCTTGTGTAGCCTTGTGCACCTAGCTTTTGCTTGAGATGTGCTTGTGGTCCTTCTCTGACTTCCTGGTACCTTTTCTGAGCGTCCAGAATGAGGTTATGAAGGTTTTCATCAGGACCAGCCTTCAGATACTTCAATACTATGCTTGCGTCATGAAGTGCTGCAATCTCTGGCTTCTTTGGTGGAAAGGTCTTTGAGGATGATGCCTCAATTGCTGCTACAATTGTTAGTTCCTGAGAATTGTTCTCAGTTAGTTCTTCTGTTGGTGTAGACTGTGCTTCTACCTCCATTTTTATAGGCTGTGCAGTAGGGAGCTCGGATATTGTTTCCCCTTCTGAAGTCTGCATGACAAGTTTTCTCCTGGCAAATCTCGCCTGCTTTGGTTTAGTTTTTGATGCCTTTTTGATCAGCTTTTCTTTAGCCTTTTCAGGCTCCTTTTTTGTAGGCTGGTCTGAAGCATTTTCCTTAGTCTTCAATGTTGCAGGTTTCTTTGAGAAGACTATTGGCTATTTCCCAATCTTCAATTTGCTTGGCCATTGTCCATGGCCTTCCTCCCTTGTCAGAGAGTTTGAGTTTCTCCTTGAGAATGATGCTGATGACTCTTCCAAATAGAGGCTGTCTGGCCTCCACTGCTTTGGCCAGTTGATACATTAGCAGTTTGGCTCAGTTGAGTTTGTGTTTGGTGAGGATTGCACATATTATTTTTTGTTGGTCAGAGGTGATCTGATCCTTGGAGAATTCCCTGGAGATAATCACCTTCTTCACAACGTCTGCAAGCAGCTTGTGTTCCTTGGATAGATATTTCTACATGGTTCGTATCCCTTCCTTCTTTCTTTCTTCACTAAGCATTGCGTGTCTGCTATCAGTCACCACAGAGGGTGGGATGTCTTTGGGTCCTTCATTTGAAACCCTAAAGAGCTGCTCGAAGTCGTTTGAAGTGATGCTTATCTTCATTTTCTTGGTGGATGTGTATGCGATGCCTTCTCAATGAAGTCAAGTACTTCGTCTTCATATATCCTGTTGGTTTTCTCACAAAAATACTTCAAACCTGCGTCTTGAATCAGTTCGGATATCTCTTTTACTTCATTTAATTCGTTCTTCAGAGTCTCAAAATCAAGAACCACTCCCGTATGCAACTCAACCTTTCTTTTTGGGCTTCGTTGCTCTTGAGATTGGTCGCTCTTAAGAGGAGTGTTAGATCGGATGTTGCCATTTTCAGTGAAATTGAAAGGATTTTTCAAGTTCGTGAAAGTGAATTGTAGGAGTTCGCAAACTAGGGATTGCTGTAGAGCGCAAGAGAGAGAATTAGAGTGCTTAGAATGAGAGAGTGAGAGAGACTAAAAGTATTTTTGATTGAAAAAATTTTCATATTTATACTCTTTGAAAAAGTTACCGTTGGCATTTAATAATTAGTCGTTGCACAGATTCAGTCACTGATTTTGACTGTTGTGGAATTTTAGGCAATCAGTTTTAAAATAGAATTATAGTAGAGTAAGAATAATGCTGGTCTGCATTCCACATGTGCAGCAAAGCAGTAGAGCATTTTGGCCATTTTACTGATTTAAGTCAATCATACCCAATTCTTTTCGGAATTGAATAAACTTGTTCTCATCACGAGGTTTTATAAAAATATCTACAATTTATTTTTCTGTTGGAATATATTCCAACTTAATGTGACCTTTTTGCACATGATCTCTGATAAAATGATATCTGACATCTATGTGTTTGGTCTTAGCATGAAAAACTGGATTTTGTGAAATTATCATTGCAGATGTGTTGTCACAAAATATTAGAGTTTTAAAAAATTTTATACCGTAGTCTGCAAGTTGTGACCTCATCCATAGTACTTGTGCAGCACAGCTTCCTACAGCTATGTATTCTGCTTCTACAGTAGAGGTTGACATTGTGATTTGTTTCTTGTTAAACCACGAAATTAGTCTTGCACCAAGAAATTGACATGAACCAATTGTGCTTTTTCTGTTAACTCTACAACCTACAAAGTCTGCATCTGAATATCCTATTAGTATAAAATCTAATTTCTTAGGATACCATACACCCAGATCTGGAGTTCGTTTGAGATATCTCAGGATTCTCTTTACTGCAGTGTAATGGGATTCTTTGGGATCAAATTGATACCTTACACATACGCAGACTGAGTACCGGATATCTGGTCTGCTTGCAGTAAGATATAAGAATGAGTCTATTATTCCTCTATATATTGTTTGGCTTATTTCTTTTCTTCTTTCATCCTTATCAATTTTTATAGCTGCACTCATGGGACTTGTATTTTCTAATCCATATTTCTTGACTGTGTTCTTAGGTATTTGGCTTGATTTATAAATATTTCACTTTCTAACTGTTGTACCCGAAGTCCTAGAAAATATTTTAATTCTCCCATTAAACTTATTTGAAAATTAGATTTCATTAAGGCAACAAACCTTTCATATAGTTTATTATTAGTGCACCAACTATAATGTCATCAACATAGATTTGCACTAGGAGAATATGTTCCTTATGCTTTTTAAGAAATAGGGTGGTATCTATTTTTTCTCTCTGAAAATTATTCTCACATAGAAAAGTTAATAGAGTTTCATAGCATGTCCTTGGAGCTTGTTTTAAACCATATAATGTCTTGTGTAACCTGTAGACATGATGTGGATGTTCAAAGTCTTCAAAACCAGGAGGCTGTTCAACATATACCTCCTCTTGTACCTTTCCATTGAGGAAGGCACTTTTCACATCCGTTTGATAGACCTTGAATCCTTGGTATGTAGCATAGGTAAGAAACATTCTTATTGCTTCTAGTCTTGCAACAGGGACAAAGGTTTCATCAAAATCAATTTTTTCTTCTTGTGAGTAATCTTTTGCCACTAGCCTGGCTTTGTTTCTGATGACTGTTCCATTTTTATCAGTTTTATTTCTAAACACCCACTTGCAGCCAACAACTAGATAATTCTAGGGTCTTGGCACTGGATACCATACTTCGTTTCTTTGAAACTCATTTAGTTCTTCTTGCATGGTATCAATCCAATTTGGATCACTTAAAGTTTCATTTGTTGTCTTTGGTTCCATTTCTAATATGAAGCATGCAGACAGACACTCTCTGGTTGCTACTTTTCAAGTCTACACAGGTGTATCCTTGTCTTCAATAATGTCATTTTGTGTATGTGCCTTGATCCATATCCTTTTGTCTTGATCAATGGTTGTGTTTTCCAGTTGTTGTTATATTGTGGGCTGCTCTGACTCTACTGTATTATTGTTCTCTTCAGTGTGTGCAGACTGCTCATCCTTTTCTGCTACTTCAAAGCCCTTGTCTGCATCCTGTTCATCATCTATGCATGCGCATTCCTCATCAAAGACATTAGCATCACACATGGATATTTCAGATTCATCAAAAGACACATGAACTGACTCCTCAACGGTTTGTGTTTTCTTGTTATATATTCTAAAGACTTTACTAGTTGTGGAGTACCCTAAAAAAGTTCTCTCGTCTGTCTTAGGGTCAAATTTTCCTAGATGATATTTATCATTGTTATGTATATAGCATTTGCATCCAAAGGTATGAAATTATTTGACACTTGGTGTCTTTCCTTGCCATAATTCATAGGGGATTTTCTTGTGCAATTTATGTAAGAGACATCTATTTTGGACATAGCATGCAGTATTTACTGCTGCTGCGTAGAAGCTTTTTGGTAAATCGACATCAGCAACATTGTTCCAGCAACTTCTATAAGTGTCCTATTTTTCTTCTCTGCTATACCATTTTGTTGAGTTCTAGGTGCTGAAAAGTTATGTTTGATGCCATGATCATTGCAGTAAACATCTACTCCTGTTTGATCAAATTCAGTACCATGATTATTCCTAATAGTGATTATTTCAGTGCCTTTGTCATTCTGAACTTGACTTAGGAATCTAGTTAGCAGACTGCAAGTTTCACTCTTTTTGTGCAAGAACATTACCCACGCATATCTTGAATAATCATCTACTATAACTAGGATATACTTCTTTCTATTCAAACTTTCTATTTCTACTGGACCAAAAAGATCCATGTGCAATAGTTCTAGTATTCTACCGTATTATGAAGAGTTTAAGGGTTTGAAGCTTGCTCTAGTCTGCTTCCCCTCTTGGCATGGTTTGCACAACTTATCCTTTTTTAACTTAATTTGAGGAAGTCCTCTCATCAGGTTTTCTGAGGATAATTTAGCTATAGTTTTGAAATTCAAGTGTGCTCATATCTTATGCCATAGTCAGTTTGTAACTTCAGCACCTTTTGTGTAAAAGCATGTAATTTGTGTTGATTGAGATGAGTTGAAGTCTACTGGATAAATATTTCCTTTTCTAATTCCTACCAACTTGACTTCTTTGGTGACTTTGTCTCTCACTTGACACGAATCATGAGTAAAAGAGACATCATAATTTTTGTCACATAATTGACCAATGGAAAGCAGGTTATGTTCTAAACCTTTAACATAAGCTATATCTCTAAAGATTAGAAAACCTGTCTCAAGGGTTCCATAACCTTTAGTTTTACCTGCCTTGCCTCCTCCAAAGATGACTAGGGGTCCTTCTTCTTTTCTGTAATCTTTCAGAATGCTTTTATTTCCAGTCATATGTCCAGAGCATCCACTGTCCAAGTATCATGTTCCATCCTGTTGTTCCAAGGATTGAAAAATTGTATATGGTACCCATGAATATGGGTCCCTACTTGTTAGTTTTGGGCACACACACTTGAATAATTCTCTTATGTGGAGTCCAACATTCGAATGATTTGTAGCCGGGTTTGCCACAAGTATAGCAGTAGACCCTTGGGCTTATTGCTCTAGGTCGGGCTTCAGATGTGGTTTTCTCCACGCACTATTGGAAGTATTATTCCACACTGAGTAATTTGATACATACTGGGTTCTATATGATCTCTTATTGGCCTAAATCTTATGATTCCAGGCCATGTGCACATTGTGGTGTTTTGCACCAGTTCGCGCCGTTACATTACTTAAGGATTTAACCCCTTAGGTTTAAGCAATAAAGGCCTTGTGTAAGCTTGAATTCGTGCGATTGGATAACTTGTTTGATTTGGTTATGGCGTGAACCCACTTTCCTTGATGAAATGCTATGCTCTAAACAGCATCTTTATGACAGATCCATCTATTTTTTTTTCCTTTATGTTTTGTACTACTATTTGGATAGTGCTCCATCTGATTTTGTATGGTTAATAGAACTTCACCGTACACCAAATAGCTAGGTATTACTATTCTTTTTGATGCAGAACTCTGAGATTACACTTGATGCACCTGATATCATTGACGATTATTGTTTGAATTTGCTGGACTGGAGTAGCAACAACACAGTAGCCATTGCTCTTTCAGATACAGTATACCTGTGGAATGCTTCTACTCGTTCAGCAACAGATCTTGTAACCATGGACAATGAAACTGGTCCTATCACCAGTGTCAGCTGGTCTCCAGTCGGACAGCATATAGCTGTTGGCTTGAACAATTCTGAAGTGGATCTTTGGGATCCCACGGCTAGTAGAAAGGTACATGCTACAATTGCATCTTTTTCTTTTCGTTTATCTCGGTCAAGCATATTATAAAAGGTCGAAGTTCACATATAACATTTGCGTTCGCTCATTGATTAAATAGCTAGTGAAACTGTATTGTTGTGCTTTTTTAATGGTGAAGAGCTGGAAAAATCCTAGTGTTGGGCATTTGTTTCATCATGTTTTTTATGATTCTTGCAACTGGGGACTCTATGGGATGGGCATGCAGCAAGGGTTTGGTCTTTGGCATGGAATAGCCATGTTCTCACCACTGGAGGAATGGATGGCAGGATTATAAACAACGATGTGAGAGTAATAGATCACATTGTTAGAAGCTACAGAGGGCATCGACGAGAGATTTGTGGGTTAAAATGGTAGACCTCAGGACGACACCTAGCTAGTAGAGGCAATGACAATCAACTGCACATTTTTGACATATCCAGGGGATCTTCGGACTCTACTACAAGGTGGATTCATAGGATCAAAGACCACACACCTGCAGTCAGAGCTCTTGTCTGGTGTCCCTTTCAGAGTAACTTGCTCGCCTCGGGTGGAGGTGGAAATGACCGATGCATTAAATTCTGGAATACGCAATCTAGTGTTTGTTTGAACTCTGTAGACACAGGGTCGGAGGTTTGTGCCTTGATGTGGAGTAAGAATGAGCGCGAGTTGATTAGTTCTCTTGGATTTACTCAAAATCAGCTGGTAGTGTGGAAATACCCATCGATGGTTAAAATGGCAGAGCTCGCTGGTCATACATCCAGACCTCTTTTCATGTCATTGGTAATTTTGATTCCGAAATCATACATGCATGCAATGTGATTTTCTTATTGAATTATGATCTAAATTGACTCTATATCGTACTTCTTTGTCAGAGTCCCGATGGAAGGATGGTGGCATCTGTGGCTGGCGATGAAACACTGAAATTTTGGAACGTGTCTGGTGTGCCACTAGTGACCAAACCAGCACCTAAACATAATCCAGAACCGTTTTCTGATTTTAGTCGGATTCGATGAAGTTCTTTTTCTCTTGAAACTGGAAGGATCAAGACTCACATGTTCTTCGATCTTCTTAAAGGTAAGCTGATATAGTTGCTAATTTTCTTAGCATCTTCATTCTTGCCTAAGCAGATTTCTCTCAATCCTCATTTTCCATTTACAGGTAGAACACATTTCATTCTTGTTTAAACAGATTTCTTGGATGCTTTATTCTTTGACATCGCTCTTCAAACACAAATGGAAAACTGAATAAGTACAATCTTTCAGTGCTGAATTTGAAGAGGGAAGGAAACAATTAAACATGAATTGTTGATGCAATTGCAAGTACAATCATTTCTATCCAGTACTTCCTGTTACTCATACTTTTGATCTGTTGATGACTTCTGGGATTGATTGGGGCCGTACTTGCTTTATTATGCAGATGCTACACATTTTTATAAACTTACATGAGTTTAAGCTGATTGGATAGCTTGAGTCATTTGGTTTTTGAAGCTTGCTACGAAAAGGTTGTATGATCAAGTCTGAACACCCTTCCACTCCAGCTACGCAACCCAATGTTGTGCATCACCTGCTATGCTTCGTGAATCCATCTGAATATATGGCCTAACTAAATATCTGCAACTTAAGTTTTTGCTTGTTTACTTCAAATCTGAAAGCATCGACCTTAAGCTTAGGATTCGTGAACCCTGCTGAATATAAGCAATAGATTGCTCATCGTTTACTATTAGTTGGTATGTTCTCTTCGTCTCTGCTCTTCTGTAAAGTCAGGTGCTCGGAGCTACAAAAGAAACACCCTTTTTTGGAATGAGTAACTGCCCAAAATAACCAAGTGGACATACTTGAAGATCAGATGATATAATCAACCTGTAATGTTTTATTGTTTGTTGCATTGCATTTCTATTTCAAGCATTAATATTGTGGTTAATGACAGCAAGATTAATCAACTTGGATTTTTGGAGTTCCTATATCGAAAGATATAATGATAAATAGTTATATCTCACTTTACATATCTCATCTTCATTCATAAATAAACTGCTGATCTGCTTCTTAAACGAGTCTCTTTTAATTCTACAATGCTTATACAGGAATTTGTAGATTCAACCAGAAGGAGAATTAGGCATGCTTTAAGGACTTCTTGACGAGGAACCGTTTTGACATGCATATATTCTTTTGCGAATTGATCATTCCTACAGCAATAAGGACGACGATAACAGCGACAACAAACCGTGACAAGGGTGATTGAGAATGATTATGTCTAATAATCAAATGTATTTAATTTTTCTATATACAAAGAAAATTTGGATTTTAAAAATTTATATGATTGATTGCTAGTTAATGAAAACATGTCACTAATTAGTTGTAAAAACCTTTTGAGTTGCACTTGTCGATAATACTCCGATTTCTATCATGTGGTTCGTTTTGGATGAGGATAGAGGAATGATGGATGAGATAATCGTCATGATTCTAGTCCAATCCACACAATGAATTTAGAATTTGACGATGCTCATGATCTTTAATCATTCAAATAGAAAAACAAAATCACTAGTGAAGTATGAGAAACATACAGCAAAACCATAGTGATTGTGTCAAATCACTGAAGATATTTGAAATATTCTGGAATACTAAGAGGACGACAATAATATTGGACATATTTTAAAAGAAAAAATGGAATATATGCTATGACATAGATATGTTTAATGAAAAATAAATAATTGATATTAAATAATGAATAATAAATAATTAAGATTAAAAAATATACATTTTAATCTGAACTCTTGTTTTATTTTGTTTTAATTTCAACCGTTTATTTTTTATTAGACACATTTATATCATCACACAAATCCTTAAGTCCTACTTTAAATGCTAAAATTTGGACAAAATCTCAAGTTGTGAGAAGTTTGATTTGGGAAATAAGATGTAGAGTTCCTCATGATGGCAACCCACAAGGTGAATTTTTCAATAGGCAGAACTACACTTTATTCCAAGTCCTCCGCTATTAATACTCGAATCAACATCTCCCAAACTCCTTCAATTTTGTGATGCAACCGAAGTCATGTGACAGAATATTGGTCGCTATCTTGATGTACTGCTTCAGCCAACAATGTCCTTGAATTTTGAGAGACCATCTAATGCCTGCTTAAACTCACTCTCCTCCAAAGCAACTGTAAACCTGCAGTACTCTGGGATTCCAGTCCACAATCCGCTGTTGATACTCAGGGCAGTCGCTTTCAAAACTGCTTCTCGGATATTGGAATCCTCCAGCTTGACTTCGTAATCAGCAACAACTTCTCCATGTTTGTGTGAGCCTCCTTTCAGCTTAAGATGTTTCCCAAGGTAGGCCGATGGCCTTGCGGCTATGGAGATGCCGCCTTGGGGTTGAAGCACATCCCACCCACAGCTCTCTAGAGTCTATCAGAGAACATGAATATAGAGATTAGATACGCGGGAACTAAGAAGCAGGAACAAAGCTATCGACCTACGAGAAAGGACTCCACTTGCAACCAAAGGCATGCTAGCTTCACAAAGCACAAGATTAGATATGGCTTCGTTAAGCAATGATCCAGACAACATTTGAAGAATGTCATCGCAGTCAAGCTACCACCATGTTGTACTAGAAATTCTTGATAAATTGAGCAAGTCAGTGCTTTGTTTGCCAATATGCTGACGAAAACATATGTCAATTCAAACATTAATCAATGAACAAGTCATTCAGTTATTTCAGCCCCTTCCTGTCAAATAAGAAATGCCGGAGTAGATATGAAAACTGATCTTATTAATCAGATGGGGGCCATGGGGTCATCAAAGGATGGATGGTTTACTGACTAGCCCTGTTAGCATCTAATGAAAGTTGGAAATCACAACAAATTTGAATCAAAGTTTATGAATTGTGAAAAACTTGCACACAACCAATGTTCAAAATCGCCCTTATGATGCAAGTACAGGAAATCGCAATTGGCAGCCATTGGTAGCTGCCTTGAATAAGGAGTTAGTAAATGTTAGTCCCATGCATTTCTAAACCGCCAAAAGTTTTGACAGATCTTTCTACAAAAAGTTATCAGCAACTACACGCATCAGAAAGCACAGGAACATATGCATACATGCGCATAATATGACTGACCGATCCTTGAAAGGCTTGCATCCTGAAGTGAAAGCATAAGAGATCACACTATTTACGCGAAGGGAAAACAGAGAATACTTTGTTACCTTCCGTAATTGTTCAGATCTTTTCTCCAAGTTCTCTTTACGGTCCTTTGAAAACACTAGTTCATTCTTCTGCTTGGTGTGCGATAACAGCTTCTTCATGGCATATTTGACTGTGCTGTGAGGTTTACTTAGTCCTTGGAAACTATTGCATG
>JAOVYX010020399.1:0-46121 GCA_035668315.1 Drosera spatulata | reverse complement strand
TTATATTTGTTATTTAATTTAATAACCATTATTTTCCTATGTGTTTATCTTTTTAGAGCTTTGTATATATCTAATATATTTTTTATATCATTTAAATTGACTTCTATTTCATATCAATTGTATCAGAATCTCTATTATAATATCTAAAACATAAATCAAATAAAATTTAATTCTTACTTTATTTATGTGTGGGGCACTGTTATAAAAATTAAAAAAAAAAAAAAAAAAAAAAACCAGCATTGGAGGAGAGGATCAAGGATTGCAAGTGGAAAAATTATTTTTCAGACTTTTACTTACTCAAACAGTGAGCCCACAACTTTAAGGGTTCATTATTCATTTACTGGATTTTACATACACATGTAGAGATTTCACTCCAGTCAACTTTTTATGCAAATTTAGGAATTTGAGTAGGTAAACTACATAAGGTAGGGATTTTACAGAAATTGATGCAAGTGCTCTTAGTCCCATATAGAATTCTTCGTTTATCTCATGAAACTTGCAACATTTGCTATGTAGATCATAAAATTGGCCGTGTTACGAATGATCCGCGGAATGATCAAACAATGTTTTGTTACAAATTTATCATGAAACATAACAAATGATTTAAGTTACATACTATACTATAACTTTGAACCAAAATAAATTTCGTATAATATCAATTAGTAGTAAAAAGTAACGTTTTGAACTACATAATGAATAATGAAATTATTACACATTGTTGTCAGTATCATGGGACGGAGAAAATAACAAGGACATTATATCTCTGTTAACTTAGGCCGTCTCAACTATACTCAAAATGCATACAACATTATCTTACTTGACAAAACTTGTCGCATTGAATCCACCCTAAGGGCAAAGTTGTGAAAATTTTAACGCATAAAATTCTGAAGTCAAAGTGCGACAATAAAATAGGACAGAGGTGTAGTAGAGAGTTGTTTCTAATGTCCAAGAGCTGTTGAGCCCTGACCATATAGTTTGGGAGAAGGTTGCTTATCACATTGTTAGGGCCAAGATCTTCCAACTTACATAAGAACAACACACAACTGTGCTTACAGATTCATCTGAATTCGTATTTTGTTCCACAAAAGATGGAACGCTCATTGACAATATGATCCCGCGACAGAACATAAGATCACTGCTTCATCCGAGTGTTGTATATTTGTTCCATAAATGAGAACCTCCATTGATAGTAGAGAAGTTGAGTCTCTACTCATGTTCCAATCCGTTAACATATACATTAAGCTCTACATATTTTACAACAGCGACAATCTGGTTGGAAAAGTCTACAGCTCAGGGTACATAACATCACCGGTCCAAAACCAGTCAGCCTTCTACGTTTATCTTATCTACGAGCATAAAGTAGGCAAAGCAATCAAATTTATCTACTCCTTCATGCTATACGCCTCAGATAATAATTACAACAGTTCGTAAAAAATTGTTGAGAAGAGAATGAATTACATATTCCGGAATACCCTTGAAGACAACTCAGGTCTTCCATCATGAGTTGCTCTTGTTCACCCCTTGTAAATCATGTGATGGATTTGTTACACTCCCAACAGAGCCGAGGGTCTGGGAGCTCAATTGCGGGCTAGCGGGGCCTGGATCCACATTACCACCGCTCATAGGGTGCATGGCACCAGAGCTTATCTGTGGGCTAGCTTGCTGAGCCAACGATTGACTGAGTGCCTGTGGGATCGCCATAGTTGAAGGCGAACTCACCTGCGGAGGAGAAAGAGCCGCCTGGAGAGGTGATATCTCTTGCGGTTGTTGCAACTGCTGTGATTGAAGCTGCTGCTGTTGCTGCATAAGCTGCTGCTGTTGTTGCATAAGCTGCTGCTGCTGTTGTTGAGAGAACTGCAGCTGCGGCATTTGTTGCTGCTGCTGCAGCTGCTGATGCTGCATCTGTTGCTGCTGCTGCTGTTGTTGTTGCAGAAGCTGCTGCTGTTGTTGTTGAGAGAACTGCTGCTGGCTCGGCTGTCCTGCTCCTGCCATCAGCTTGGGAGCCGCCATTGCTGCCAATGCTGTCCGCTGCATTGCATTCATACTCCCTCTGTTTCCCAATATCGAGAGCCCCGGAGCACCAGAATGGTGAATCGGCCTAGTCCCAGGCATACCGCCAACAAGGGACTGGGTCCCAGGAAGCACAGCTTGTTTAGACATCCTTAGTCTTTGTGCCAAGATGGCTTGTGCCTGTTGAGTGCTGAACATGCTCGGGTGAATAGCCTGACTCATCGCAAACGAGTTCTGTCCCAAGTTACCAATGCCCTGCATATTGCCAATTGAAGCTGGAATCCCGGTTCCCCCCATCGTTCTAGCGGCCCCAGTACCCACTACATTATTCAGGCCTCCCAGGCCAACCATGCTACTCCCAATGGCGGGTCCCACACCGCCCATCATCATCTTCCTCGGCATCTACGGCTGCTGCATATGTGATTGCTGTTGCAGTAGTGGAGTTGGAGGTTTGCCTATCATTTGGTTGTTCCCGACCTGCAAGCTCTGGTTCTGCCCATAAGTATTCAACTGCGAAAGTGGAGCTGGCGGCATCATGACAGATCTCTGGATATGTGGGTGTTGCTGTACAAGCGAGTGTTGATTCTGAGAAGGCAATTGCTGCTGTCGAAGAGCTTGAGAGTCCAGGGGCTGTTGTCCGGATGGAACTGAACCACTGGCCAATAAGCCTTGAGAAATCTGATGGGCAAGTTGGTTTCCAGGAGGTAACATCGTGGCACTTGGTAGGGGATTCACCGGTGAATTTGCAGCTAGATTAGCACCCATAGCTGGATTCGTTACTTCACTCTGCTGTTGACCAGAAACAGCTTCAGAGAACTGCTGCATGTCGGCTGCTGAATTGGTAGACAGGGTTGCAGGAGCACTGGGTTGACTGTTTGAGGCAACGTTAGGGGGTCTAGTTTGGATTATGTCACATTCCATAATATAGCCATCACGAATCATCTGCAAAATCACAAAACAAAATCAATGACCAAGCAAAGCATAAAGGAAGGAAGCCCAAGGTTTAAGGATTCGAGGTAGATTGTGTGACTGAAACATACCAGAACCTGAAACTGCGCAGCAAGCAAGTCTGCAGAATGCTGTCAAAGAAAAGAGAGAGATTGTTAAACAATGCCAACTGCAGAAAATTATTGTGCTCAACACTAGAATCGTTTTTTACTTCATCTGAGAACGCCAGCACACGTAAATATAGGCATGATGGTTTTCCTCTGCAGGAAAATTCCTTAAACCATACATCTGCATTAATCGAGTAATTTGAACTGTATTTTAGCAAAAACAGCAAGCACGAATCTACAGCAAAAGTCAAGTCATCTCACGGAATTGGGTAGTGTAGGAAGATAATCTTCTGCTCTAAGGTAATCATCGTTATCCACATCTCCATAGTGCATTGCTATGGTACCCTCATTTGGCTTTTCAGACATAATCATCCTCGTACGCCCCCTCGAAATAACAGGAGCTGCATTAAGAAGAGAAGCTTATGATACTATCCAAAGCAATAAAAGCATAAAAAGAAAGGAGGATAAGACAAGCATGCGCGAAGCCAACCTTGTGATGTCTGCTCAGCCTCCACAAAACTCAAGACTCTAATCTTGTAAGAGTTTGCACTGCCTCCAACAACAGATTTCGACAATGACTTCACACTATCATCTTCAATGTTCTCGTTGGTCTCCAAGCTAGAGAGGCAGGCTGAGACATGTTGAGGGAAAAAAATGTGTGGTTTTCTTGACAGCTCATCAACCTTGGTCTTTCTCCGGTTCAGTTCATGCCTACAACAGATATCAGATGTATGTGAGTAATACATGTGTTTCAAGTCGAAGAATGAAATAAAAATATGTGCGAACGCTTTTGAATATATGTGCAACAAGTTCCTTCTGGTTATCATTCTCCCACATTTCTACACCATTTGAAGTGGGGACAAAATGGCGGCAAGGTATTCTCTCATATTCCTTCCCTTCCTCTCCCACCCCACAATAAAATCAAAAAGGAAAAAGAAAAAAGATCATCCAACGGATCATATGTACAGAGTACGGAAAGATATTTCCTTGAGCTCCTCTTAACGTACACATCAATCGATCAACATAAATAACTTCACAAAGAACAAAAAAGAAGTAATAACAGATGTAAAGTTGGGACTTTCTTTGCAAGGCAGGAAATTGTAAGAGTCATAAGTATTCATTACGAAGAATGTATGATGAGGCAAATATAATTAGCAGAAGCAACATCAAGCATACCTCATAGTAACCATCTCGATCTTTGAGAACTTATCGAGGACAATGTGGTCAGCCAGCTGTGGTGTACCAACCGATGGACTAGCTGCGTTCATTGGAATACTGGCATTACTAACACTAGCAGGAGATCCAACCCCACTCATGGCTGGGGTCTTAGGAAGGGAATTCGATCTCCTTTTCCCAGTTGTCTGAACTTGGTGTTGCTGTTGCATTGTATCATTAGCACTGGCAGTAACAGATTGAGCACGCGGAATTGAAGCCATCGAGGTGACTCCTGATTTCTCCCTCTGAGATAGTACAGGTGGAGAAGCCGAAGGGATTGCTGCATAATTGTTGAACGAAACTCCAGGCATTTCCGTAGGTCTGGCTGATAGTGGAGATTGAGATAAACTCCCAGCCGAAACACGGGGGCTCCGAACGGTTTTCCTTTTCTGCAACTGTTCCTCCTTTTTTTCAACTTGCTGACTAAGATTATTCCAGCCTGGCGTAAAACCAGGTCTTACCAATGAATTTGGTTGTATCCTTTGCTGAAGTCGATCCATGCCTTCGGACTCCAACATACTCATATCATTTTTAATGCGTCCCACTTCAGAAATGTCAAAAGCCATCCCATTGTTCTCATCATTCGCACTAGATCTTAATCCATGCTGTCCCATTGCGACTGAAGTTGCAATATCCTGACCTGGAATCCCCTCACGCACTAAATGAGACTGCCTTTGTGCACCATTACTAGCATACTGCATCCCCCTTGCATTTGCTTGCTGTTGAAGAAGCGAATTCCTCCACTGCATATCTGGTCCTTGTAGAAGGTTATCAATATACTCCGAACGCTGCTGTGCCCCATCCCCTCCTACCATTGCCCTTTTGTTAGCACTGGATAATTGCCGCAGCTGCCGATCTTGAGTTTCCATCTTTCCATGCAGGCCTGTAGAGTTCAAATTACTGTTGTATGACAAGGCATCCTGTACGGAAGGATTGCATCCGGATGTACTATTCACCCCAGTCAGAGGATCCTGCACAACAATTTGATTCCCGGTACCCACTCCTACATGGAGCTTTGATTGCTGTAATGCCAAGTTTGACGGCAGACCCTCTTGCATGAAGTTTCTAGATCTCGAAGTTAGCAAGTCGTTTGAGATAACGTCTTGTGCCAGAGTTCTCTCATGGACACGCTGCAACGTTACATCACCAGATACAGACCCTGGTTCACCCATCCTGTACCCTGATGTTTCTGGAACTCTATCCACACATATCCTCTTAGAAGAGAGCTTATTTGTAGTTGTTACAACAATCTCTGACAGTTGCCTTAATCTCTTCTTTCTCATTCCCCTCAAATCAAAATCAAGCTGGACGATAAAGGAAAAAGCGAAAAAAAAAAAAAAAGAAATTCAGAAACTGCTAGCCGGAGGTTCTCTCCATTTATCTAAGATCAAGTTCAAGGTTTAAACACTGTTCCAAACATCACCGATATGAACCGATATATCATCCGATATATCGTTTTGGATACCCTACCGATACGATATTGTATAATTTTAATCCGATATGAAAAAACAGATCAATATCACCCGATATATCAGTCAAATTCGATATATTTTTCGATATCCGATATAACAATATATATGGTCCGATATAATGTGTTTTTTAATCATACACTATTTTTAGGCTAAAAAACGTTTTTGAAACAATTTTTTCTTGAAATACATTAAAAACTTCTTTTGAATTGTGTTTTCAAAAATCAGATATTATAAGTACATATTAGCGCAAACGTCCAAGAATTATAAGGAAAAGAAAATTGGATCATCACAAGATTCATCAGAGGGGGAAGTGGAGCCTGACATACCACTTGCCGATGATTACAAATCATCGGAGTCGGATGAAACAGATGGAAGAGAAATAATTGAAGATGAAGATGAAGATGAAGATTATAGTAGATTTTAACCTTTATTTCGTAAAACGATATTGTTTTAATGTCTTCAATCTTTTATGTTTAGCTTTTGCATATTTTCTTTATGGTTTATTAAACATATCACTACATATTTCATTTATTTATATTTCACTTCAAACTATATCCGATATCCATGCATATCCCCGATATATCATCCGATATCCAATATTCGATACGATATCCAATATTCGATATGTTCTGTAATCCGATATCCGAATCCTGATATCCGGGATCTAGAACCTTGGGTTTAAATAATAAAATATATACCTTCCAGGAAACTCCACTATCCGAAAGCCTGTCCAACCCGGGAGTAGGGTCCAGGATAAGTTTTGGCTGCAGCACTTTTAATATCCTTGACTCCACTTCCTAGACACATCAAACAAATTCAGAAAATCTAGACACAGAGTTCAGACAACAATAGTCAATAATCAGCCAATAAATAGCTAGTATAATTACCATCAGATCACCATAAGTCCATGAATCATCTGCAATCAGAGGAATATCCTTCACTAAATTTTCCAAGGACATCTTCAGATGTAGCTTGGTAGTGAGGGGATGCCAGCTATGAACACCGGAACTCACTTCAGGGCTGCATTTTCGGTAATCGCGCACCTATAAGAATTGAAGATACAAGTCACCCTAGAAGAAATCATGAGAGAACTGACGGAAGACGGTTAGCTCAACAATTAACGAATCTGCAAATGGTCTTGATACTATCCAAGGCAAGAAACCTCCAGGAAGGCAAGAATGCCAATTTTTTCAGTTGAAATCATCTCAGAAATAACGCAAAAAGAATAGTTAATAGACAAGAAAAAAAAAACAACAACAACAAATCAAGCCTTTATCCTATCAAGTGGGGTCGGCTACATGAATACGACGACGTCATTTCAATCTGTAATAGACAAAAAAAAAAGCAATAAAAAATGTAAGCAGGCCAATTAAAGCGTGTGTAAACCAAAATGATATTATAATTGGGTGGCAAGAAGAACATATGCGAACTATAAGTGTGTCTCTCTCGAATCCTTTTCCTAAAGTGTCTTGGCCTGGAATCCAGCTGATTTCATTCCAAGAGTATTCTAAATCTCATCCAATACTTCACATACTCAAATAGTGGCATGAAACTGCGGCGAAATTCGATAAAAAAGCCTCTACACTTAAATAACTGAAATATAGATTAAGTCAGATGGCTTGCATGAACACAACAGACATGAGAGTGACATTGCATGATAAAATGCATGCATTTTCCATTATTTGACTAACCTCGCATATGACGCCTCCATCGATGTAGTTACATGGTATATCATCCAGAAGATCACCAGGCAGATGTCCAGATTCAATAGCCTGCATGTCATACGAAACCACAATTTTTAGACTAACTCAATTCAGTACAAGTTCAAAAAGAAAATTATGTTAAGAATGTTACGAATGCCATAGTTTCCTCTTAATGGAAAATTATCATTTAACCTCCCTGACTCACGACATTGGCAAGTTTAGGTTTTAGCAACAGGGAAATGACCCCGTCTCAAGAACTTCCTTGGGGGGTTTTGTGCAAACAGTTTCAGGATACCATTAGGTGGTTCTTAAAGTACGATGATTCACCTGCCTAATTCATTCATCCACGAATTGAAGTTAAGAAGAGTTTATGTAATTATCGTACTCCTTCTCAGTAAGATTTTTGCATTAATGGTTAAAGGGGTAACAGAGACCATCAAAGCACTAGGACTCGTTTTCCTTTCTGTCTCAATTGTAAAGCCAATCAAACACTACAAAGACAACAAGTCTTTTTCTAACAGGTTAAGAGGGCATAAAATATAGACGATGATCTCAAAATAAGGATTTCAGTAAAACATAAAGACACCGGTCAGCATGCAGCACTGCATAAATGATGTCTCATTCCTAGAAAAATGCAGGAAAGCTAACAGCGATTTGCTAGCCTAGAAAGTAGAAACTCACAGAGAGAAAACTTTCTGAGCTCCTGTCATAGGGAAATAATAAGTTGGCATCATCTTGCCGCAGAAGATGGTTCCCGTTCTCATTCTGCGAATGAAAAAAAATCTCAAATTTAAATCTGCATGAATTGGAAAAGAAACAATAGGCTCCAAATACTGAATGTGCTTGAATTCATTTGAGAAGCCAACCTCCTTCGGCTTTGTGACAGAAAATTCATCTTGATAGAGGTTCAATATGAAGGAAACTTCAGCTTCTGAAAACAAAAAGAAAAAACCAGAGTAAAAATGAAGCCCTGATTCAATTCAACCGAGAGTCTACTAAATAGAGTGCTGGAACTCGGTCTACTAACCAGATCAATTTGTCTCTTACCTGAAGGAAGATTATGTCCTTTGCTAGACAAGGACGATACAGAGATTCCAGCAGTGTCTTCATCTCTCCACTACATGAATATAACACAAAGGATGAATAATCGACGAGAAGTTTACGTGCAATAAAACTTGGACGGTATACATTTCTCATTCGACCAAGCAAAAAAGTAGGTCAACAGAGCAAATTGTTATATCAAATAAGTTTGACATCCATTCTATCTCACAATAATAATGCAGCGGTTGAATATATCATGATGTGGGTCTTCTACTATCAGTTCGAACTTTTGATAGAATTGGTTCCTCGGCATGGTATCGGAGCAAGCCATGACATGAGGTCATAAGTTCAATCCCTGCCTTTCCAATTTATTGCTACATGTTATGTGGTTTATTATGTAGACTTGTTTGGCACTTGGTATGGGTTGAGCCAGCGTGTTTGTTCTCCACAGTTTGTCCCAATGGGATTTCGTGTGAGAGTGTTGAATATTTCATATTGTTGAACTTCAATCCTCATTTCGGACTTTTGATGCAATGGGTTCCTCGACAGTAACATAGAAAAAGATCAACAGACACCCAGAGATGCAAGAGATATTGCAGAAATGCAATGGGGCTGTGATTCACATAAATTCAACAGAGAAACATCATACTCTCATTCCTCACGAGAAAGCAAACAAGATGTCTTCACATGTACAAAAGTCCCTCGGCAGAACCTGTTAACCTGTAACGTTCTCATGCACACATAATAAAAGTCTTAGCACCACAGATTCCCAGAATACAACTCTCAGGTATTCCAAAATGATGTCCCCACTAATTCCACAGTTTCTTAGACCAACATGTTATGTGATAAAGTCCAGGTCATGCACTGCCGAACTCAAAAAAAGAAGAAAACCAGACGAGTATTGTATAGACTGAATTTTCTCATGATCCTACTAGAAACCTTCACACTCTAAAAGAATCCTTCCACACCATAACCTCACAGCTACTACCATCATCTTTCTTACATAACCCAAATGACCACAGTCCACACACTTGAGATCATTCTCAGCCCTTATCACATCTATCTTACTCGTAACAAAGATTCAAAGCCAACTAACCCAGATAATCCCGACTAGTTTGGGGTCTAGGGATGGCAAGATGCATTGCACGCGTCTTTATCCCTGGATGTACCCCATAGAAAAACTATCTCCTAATTTCCTAAAAAGATGTCGAGCCTTAGGCAACTTGTAAGGGTTACAATAAATTAATATTTATCTCAATCGAAATAGTGTCTCAGAAAACCGAACAGTGATACAAACAAACCAACAATCACGACAATTTCACATTTTCAATGAGCTCATAATACACAACTATATCTTAAACACAAATACCACCATCGCCCCATTCATCACATAATCCACATCAACAAAAATCAATCAGACAAAAACAATTCCAATATAAAAAACCCTAACACATCAATACTCGAATCATAATTCACAACGACAACCCCATCCAGTCGAATCACAACCACATCGAAAACCAAACCGATAAATCGAATAATCCCCTAACATCGCCCTCACGTCGAGTTTCAGAGCCGAAGAAGCAGTGGCGGGCGGCTCATCAACACCACCGGAAACAGCAGAACCGGGTTCGACGGCGGAGTCGCAGAAGGGCAGGGGTTTGGGTTTGGGTTTGGGTTTGGAGGTGAACCGGGATCCGGTTCGGGAGATCTTGAAGGAGACTACTCCCATCGAGCCGGTTCGGGAGTCGGTGATGGGAAGGAAAGAGGATCGGACATGGGAAGGGAAGTTGGGAGAGGCTTCTTTGATCAGGTGAAGAGAGAAACAGGCGATGGGGCAGTTTGGTCGTTTGGGATATTGTCTGCGATTAAGCTGGCCTGGAATAAATTCAATCATGATATTAAAGTATTTTTTCGTTTTGAATTAATAGAAATGTTTTGATTCGACACGAAAATTTATATTTTATCTTTGATAATCTTTTTACTAAATCCTGTGAGACAAGATAGGTTTTTAAAGTTTAAATTTGTCAGTCTGCTATGCAAGAGCCATGACTCCTTTTATGTTTCATTTGTGTAAAAGCAAGTGATGTTATTAAGGGAAAAAATTCATGAAATCCACAACATAAACGTTGTCATGCCTTCTCCCAATAAGCTTAGTCTCATTCGAATTGAGATCTCTCACTTCATACTGGCCTTTTGTGAAGTTTACATCATAATCTTTGTCACGTAATTGACTTATGGACAATAAATTATAATTTAGTCCTTCTACATAAGCCACATGTTTAAAGACTAGTGAAGTTGTATCAAGGGTTCCATAACCTTTAGTCTTACATATCTTACTGTCACCAAAGATTACTTTGGGACCATCTTCTTCTACAAAATCTGACAATAAGGTCTTGCATGCAGTCATATGTCTTGAGCATCCACTATCCAGATGCCATGTTAGGTTATGATGCTCCTATAAGATATTTCAGTATTGATTATTAGTCCCCAAGATTTAGGTTCTACTCAGTTGGACTTGGGTACCACACCCAAGTTGACTTCTTTGGTGGGGTAGTGCAATGATAGGTCTTGTGATCTTCCTCGCCGTACTTATGACACACAATCTTTGGTTTTGTGTGCTATCTCTTGTGAATTCTTCTACTTCTAGTAGTGCATAAGGGTTCATGTTATTGCATTGGTGGTACATTAGGGTACCATTGCTCCCATTATACAGAAGGATATGGAACCAGTGTTGGTCATAAACTATAATATGGCAGTGGTTGATTTCATGCTCCTATGAGAGGATAATATACACAAGCAGCGATAGAAGGGTTTGAGGAAAGTTTAAATTCATTTCTTCTACTTGATCTTCCTCGTTTAATGTCACTAGCACTCTTTTGCTTTGGTTGGACAGCACAGTGGAAACTCTTGTGTTGTCCTTTTACAGAAGGGCAGCTAGATTGATTAGAGGAGGAATGTTTCTTCTTCTCCAGGAGTTTAGGTAGAATGGGTTTGCCTATCACCTTCCCTGAGGATGGTTTGGTAGGTTAAAGCTCCTTAGGAATCTCAACCTTGCTGCTAGAGTCAAGACCAATCCTAAAATTCTTGGCTTGAATAAAGTGAATTACTTTAAAATCACTTGCTCTTCCATTTCATTTGTCGAACTAAAGCTTAAGTTCTTTGTTTTCTTTGTTGAGGTTGATAACCTCAGCTTCTTTCAAGCAGTCCAGAGATAGACTTATAGTCTTCTTGGACTTTTTGTAAGTGGAGTTCGAGCTTGTCAAGTTCATCAGCCCTTTCAATAGCTACTGTTAGCTCTTCGTTCAGTCTATTTCTCTCTTCAAAGAGAACCTTGAAATTTCTATTCAAGTTATAGGTTTTCTCAGTGAGTTCGAGAACAATCTCTCTCATCTCTTCCTTAGAGATGGTATCAATATTAAGATCATATACCTTATCACTGTTGCGAGCCATGAGGCAAATGAGTGACTTTGGTGCTCTGGAGGGGGCTTCTGAAGTAGCATCTTCATCATCTGAGTCGGTATCACTTCAAGTCTTTGCTGCAAAAGGTTTTCCTTTTCTGAAAGGCTTCCTTTGTTAATATTGCTCAGGTTTTTTCTTTGTAGCAGGGTTAGACGGGGGTTTCTTACATTGAGCAGCAAAGTGTTCAAGCTTATCGCAGTTCTCACAATTACGCTCAAAGTCTTTTGGTGAGAGAGTGTCTTTGCTAGGCCTGTCCTTCTTTTTGAAATATTTTTTGAATTTTTTTCTTAGCATGGCCATCCTCATTGGATACTTCCAATTGAGAGTCAAAAGACTCTTCTTTAGCAGCTCTTCCTTTGCTGCATGTTTTGAGCCCTTCGTGTGGGCTTTGAGAGAAATATGCTTTTTTTTTTTTTTTGATTGATTATTTGAGACTTCCTTTGCTTTATCTCCAAGTTATAAGTAAGTAAGACACCATAGAGGTTAGAAAGAGTAATTTGGTCCATCTTTATGGACTCTTGGATTGCAGTAACTTTGGTGTACTACTCACGAGTGAGACACCTCAGAAACTTCAACTTGACTTTTTGAGGAATAATATTCTCTCTTAAGTGTCTTAAAGTGTTGACAAAAATGTTAAATCTGTCAAAGAACTCAGTCAGAGTTTCTATATCATTCATCTTGTTTAGCTCATATTGCTAAATATGAAGGTTCAATTTATTCTCTGTAATTTCATCAGTGCCATCATTTCTCAATATCAAGGCATCCCATGTCTCCTTTGTCGTCTTACAGTGTACCAATTCAAGTATGTCACTGCCTAGGGATTTCACAATAATCCCTAAGGCTTGTCGATCTACTTGAATATGCCCCCTGTCGTCATCGGAGAAATCTTTTTCCTCTTTAGGAACCAATTTTCCTTTATCATTTGGATCCAAGGATAGGCCCATGGGAATGATTCTTCCTTTTAAAACTGTCTTTCTTATCCTCTCAACGTCTGATCAAAGTGAAACATCCTCCTGCCCTTCCAATGATTAAACTTGTGATCTTTGAAAAGAGGAGGATGGGCATCCTAAGGAATGAAGAATTTATTGGCTCTTGACATTTTGAAAATATAGATTATTAACTTCTTTACAAGGTAAAATAGTAGAGTTCCATTTCAAAATCTGTTAGGCCTAGAAAGGTTCGTTGTGATACCAATTGAAAGTTGTAATATGCTTGTAGTGGAGACTAGAGGGGAATAGTTTATTTTTCGAATTTTACTCAAACTAATAAAGATTAGTTTGACAATAGGGTTATTCGGAGGTTACTACAGTAATGCGAAATCTTACTACAACAATGTTGATTTCCTTTTAGTTTAGTCTTAAGTCGAAGTTCATTAACAGTAGGGTTAAATGTTCTAAAAGTAGTAATGTAAATGCACAAAGGATTTTTATACTGGTTAGGGAATATAGCTAAAATACGGTTATATCACTTACTCCAGCCTTCCCTTTATAATGAGTATGATGTATCAAGAGGATAACACTAAGTGTTATTGTTTTAGGTTCACAATCAACCTGTCATTTTACAATGTGTAAAACACAATATAAACCAATCTCAAGAACTATTCTTCTCCTAATCAAGACTTGAATCAGCTTCTTTATCTTGTTTGCAACACACTTGCACTATTCTTTCTTACTTTAAAAGTTTGCTTTTAGATTATTGGTTTAGATCTTCAACAATCAACCTCTCAAAATTGTTCAGTTAGAGCCTTACTACACGAGTCTCAGTTCAGAGCAATTAAGATTCAAAAGTTATTAATTCTGGACATCACCCTCTTATATTTATAGGATATTCCAAAATTATAACCGTTGTTGAAATCGTCCTTTCCTGAAACATAGTTTCCATGCCTTCCTGAAACCAAAAAGGACACTGATATTGTGTAAAAAGATACTCTGTGAACTTTGAGTTCTTCTGGACCCTTCTACTTCATCCAGCCTTACTGCTCTTCATGTCTTGCTATGGTAACCTTTTTCTTAGAAGGTGTCAGGGCTTAATCATTCCTTGCTGCACCACAAGAATAAACTATATTTTTTTACGAAAAAATTTTGCTCGTCGAAAAATTACCGACGAATATATAAAAAGTCGTCAGAAAAGTACACTATTGTCGGGTTAATTTTGACGTCGGAAATTTTTCGATGGCTAGTTAGAGTGATCGATAACTTTACGACGGCATTATTTTTTCCGTCAAAACCTAGCGACAGGAATTTTAATCCGTTGGAAATCTTTAATAAAAATTCTTTTCCACACATTCATCGACCAAATTTATCCCCATCCACACAATTAACCCTCGTTGGTCTCTCCTTCCCCCAAAACCTCACCGTCAACCATCTCCCAACCTTGCCGCCAATCTTCCCCCAACATCGTCGTCCTTGTCTCACCATAGATACCAGCGTCGTTGTCCCCATCTTGGGCTGCCTTCGTCGTCCCTAACGTCGTCGTCCGTCTCGCTCGTCTTTGTCTTAGGCTGTCGTAATCGAAGTTCGTCCCTCTTGGGCTGCCTCCGAATATTATACCACAAGTTGTGTTATTTGTTCATGAGGTGATGCACCTCAAGGTTTTTTTAGCTGCTTCTTGCTGGATTAGTGTTAGAGGTGTATTAGCCATGGCTTTGTGTGTACACAGGCTTTAGGTTTCTTAGTAGTCAGAATTTGTAGAATTTTCATGATCCCAAGAATTTGAGAGCTTGTGACGATTATTCATGATTGGAATTAAGCATCTGTTCCTCGTTTGGATTGATGTGTGATTTTGTTGTTGTGGTTAGTCATATGGCTACTTACTGTACGAATAGTGAATAGCTACCAGGGCACTGCATATTGAACCTCTTGAATTCCTTGTACAAAACGATACAGTGAAATGAAATTAGAGGAAAGTCCGCAAAATTATACCACAACCAGCATTCTCTATACAAACAGGTAAGAGGTTAGAGAGTGCAGTTCATGATTAGCAAAGTTTCCGATGGATAAACTGCAACTGTCGCAAAGTTTTCGATAGAATAGTTGGAGCCGTCAGAAAAGCCCTTTTGTTTATTTCCGACACATGTTTTCGATGACTTTTCAACGGATTTTGTTTGTCTGTAAGATCCTATTTTTCTGTAGTGCTGTAGACGCCCAAATGCTCAAGCCTTACTGTCCATTTACTCATAACGTCAACATTGCCAATTTTGCGGCATTCCTATTTGATTCAGCCTTGCTGCGCACACATTGCAGACTCACTTTCCAAGCAGATAAGGCCTTGATGCATACTGAGACTATCTTTTACTAAAGTTTGGTAATCAATCAATTTCTATAAATTGAGGGTTTTGGCTCAATAAAAAGGAATAGCATGGCCATGATCGCTTAAACACCTCATTCTTAATATTCATCTCCCTCGAATCCATAGAGGAAAGAATGTATGCAATTGAAAACATAGCCCCAATGGTGAATTTTATATCAAGCATAGCATGGGAGAAGCTCAGAAAGAAGAGACCAAAGGTCCTATGGCATCGGCTCAAATGTGGGAGAAATAGCATATCCTGACACTCATTCATATTTTGGCTCACTGTTAGGGAAAGATTATGCGCTCAAGACACACTCCAGAAAGATGGGATTGCATCACCAGAACTTATGTATACTGTGTTCTCAAGGGGAGGAGTCATGTGACTATTTGTTCTTTGATTGCAGCTTCACGAAGCAAATAGCCGATTTCTAGAGCAAGCAGTGTTATCATTTATCCTGGAGTAGTAAAACTTAGGAAAATTTCTTGGAGGTGGCCATGAAAACGAAAGGGAAAAGCTTCAACAAGGTGGTTACAAGAATTTCAATGGTGTATAACATATGATAAGAGAGGAATGAAGTCATCTTTAAGAAAAAGAAGCCTTCATTGCAGAGGATCTGGAACTAGATAAAGAAATTAGTCCAAGAAGAAGCCTTAGTACTGATTAAATTCAAGCCCAATGTTGAACATTTCATGTTTATATTCTTCATCCCTTTGTTTTGATTATAACAAACTTTATTTTTCAAAAGATGCCTTGATGTGTTTTATGTGATTGTTGCATGTTGATAAACAGGTACACTTAAACAGGAAGCATTTCAAAAGAAGGATTCAATGTATTCTTATCCAATTGTTGGAGGAGATTAAAGAATCAAGGCCAAATAAAGTGTTTCTATCATATCGGTCCTATGAAAACATTTGGAGATACAATGAGTCCTGATGTAATTCAAATGTGCTGTTAAAATGTAAAGTATGGCAATCCATCATTTCTTAAGATATTTAGGAGCACAAAAGCTAAAGAGGTTTTCTAATATTTTGTGTCCGTGTTTTAGTTATGGTATCAGTCTCATGAGCACTGCGAGTTTTCATGAACTATTTTTAATTATCAAACTTGTGGGTCAAGATTTTGTGATGGTATTTTAAGTATCTCCTGAAGAGTCAAATATTTTATTTACATTTTGACACTGAAAACGTGGCTTTTATTTGTTGTGGATAATTGTTTATTACTTTCATGGGATTTTTGTTACAACCACATCTCTCCACTATCTTAAGCTATTTCAACCGTTTTCTCAAGGAAACTGCACGATTTCTTGCCCACTAATACTTTGTATTTAAGAAAAACTCATCTTTTTTAAAACCCCACGCACGCACAAACCTAATTGCAACCAAGGCGAAATCGGAGATCAAACTCACTTATGTTTTGTTCGATTTCCTCATTCAAAGGTTTGAAAGGTTTTTGAATTATGGTTTTCAATAACGACATCAGGTGAATTCTAAACCTACGTGCTCCTAGATAGCTTTCGATTGTTGTGTTTCTTGTGCGGTTAGAACGAGTCTTGTATTTGATTGTTTGTATATGTAAATGAGACCGATCTCATCCTCGGATGAGTTGGTAGTTCGGGATAGAACTAGAGGTTTGTAGTAAGTCTATAGTAAGGCTTGTGGAGCTGGGTTGTATCCTTGGATAGGTACAGCTACGTGGTTTGTTGTCATATGTTTGAGATTGCAAACGGGTGAAAACTGTGTGTGCTATAAGGATATAGTGTAAGAGTTTCAAATCTCCTACGACGGACTTGATTAGTCTTGTACTTGACAAGTTGTTAACTACAAAGATGTCAGTATAAAATCATGTGTCTATTTACATTCTGTACTTTAGCTTTGCATGTTAATATTGATCATCATTCAAAGCATCAAGAACCAAACATATTCAAGTAATAAGATGCGTTTAATGTATAAACTAAAATTGGGATCATTGTTATTGGATTGCCTTTAGTAGTTTAATTGGAAACATGATTCAGTTTTTGTCTAAGTTACATATTTAATTGTCTTGGTAAAAACATTGATACCGATCTCATTGTTTATTCCGCTACACAGTTTGCCTATTTGTGTGTTGCAAAAAATTTTCGATATTCAATTCATCATCTTAGTCCCATTGTTCTGTTTTTTGCGTTCTGGTTTTGTTCATTGTTTTCTCTGATTGTGTGTTTTGGTGTTAGGTAAGAACTGGGTGGAGTTGGTGGTACATTTCTATGAGGGATTCACTGTTGGTGGGTATTTTCGGCGTCTAGGATATGTGTGCAGTTGTTTCGTCGACGTTCAGCTTGATTGGTACAAGTTCGTGTATCCATTTCAATTTGTAGGCTGTGAATGAGAAAGGTGTGGATAATATGTGTGGGATGGTGGTTTCTGGCATTGATCGTAAAGGAGAAAAGAGAGTTGCATATGTGCGTGAAAAATTTGTTATGACTTAGGCTTTTAGGTTGAAAATGAGCATCCCTTATGAATGTGTGTTAGTTAGACTCAATTTGGGACGCTGGATTTCATCATTAGGCTCTCCCCATATGCGTTTATGGAGGGGCTGTTGTACTGATTTTGTACGGGTTCAGTTAGAAAGTGCCCCGTCATCTTTCATTTGAGGGATTTTGCATCGGAAAAACTATTGAGATCAAGTTGTCGCTTTTGTGGCAGTGTTTAATTCAATTCTAACAAATTATCCTTAGGAGTGCGTTCCATGATTTTTTAGTTTTCTTTAATTGATGTGACCCGGGAATGTATTCCAGAAGTTTACATTCTATTTGCTGTCTTCATACATAGTCAAGAGATCTGCGATAAAGCCTGTGACTAAATATGAGGTAGATTAGCTTGTGGTGAAAAAAATATTGCAAGCTTGAGTTATGTGGGCATCCTTGATAGCATGGGTTTAGAGTCTTTAGACAGTGCAGCTTGGTTGGTGACCTTTTTGCAGGAAATAAGATTTCAAGGCTTGCTTAGGTAGGATGGCCTGGTGACCTCAGAGCTCGACACGAAGCACTATTAAGCACACAATTTGCACATGATCAAATCACATTTCATAATTCAATCTAATTATCTTTAGTTTGTAAGGTGAAATATACTTGATTTGTGTCGTTTACGCTATGAATGAAGCCTCAAGCAGTAACCTTTGGAGGTCATGAATTTGTGGGAACTGCCATTAAGGTTCTCTGGAGGATAGTAAGAGTATAGGACACTCTCTTTTCTGTAGTCTCTTCGAAATTCTTTTTATGTGGGTGGTTAATAAGGATGAACAATTGGACATTCCTAATCATTTCCCAGTATTTGTGGACAAGAGACTATATGGTATTCATTGAGGAGGTTACGAATATGTGATAAGTACCATGAGTTCTTTCCGCCAGAATGGAAAGGCTTCTTGCATTTGGGGAAGTAATGAAAATAAGCTTGCATACTTGCTCCCTTCAGACATACGGAGTGAACAATGTATTGCTCGACTTTCACAAATATCTTGTATTCATAATATCATATTATAGCTTTACGTAATCACTAATGGTGCACCATAATCTGGACTACATAATTCCCTGCTCTTTTTCATTAGGACCATATTATTTAATCTCAAGTGGATGTTCTTTCGCCTAAGCATAAATTTGGAATGAAAACTTTGTGATGCTATGTAAAGTACGTGAAAGGTAAGAGTCACCATGGCATAAAATAAACGCTAATTACCTGCCTGAATTCTATTGTGCAATTCGTAGTACATAATTTGGAGTTACAAGATAATGTTGTAGAGTGTAGACGAAGTACTCCTTAAGCAACTTAAGCTATATGGCACTGCCACACTCTTGTAAATTGTGGCTATATTGAGTGAGACAACTATATATCACTTGGTGATTTCATGATGAGTGGTTAGGATCGAGAAACAACCCTTATTAGGTGAAATATTTTTTCTTGATCAGGAATTTCAGCTTCGCTATTACATGGCCTGGAGAAGCTTGTGCTACGGTACGGAGCTCCAGTTGAATCAATGAAGCTACAGAATGTGTTACGAGGAAATTCATCCATGTATTCCCTTCTACTAAGCTTCCAAAAGTCAAGTTTGAGACAAGCATGCATGCATCATCGATCACAAGTTCCAGACACGGATGCGGGGTGCTTAAATCTCAATCAGGTATGCTAGTGAGAAACATCCTGTGCGTTTACTCATTTTGACTGTTTCATAAATATCGTTTCCGGAGATGCAAGTTTAAGGCATAGGTAAGGTGGTCCAAGGTTTGAAGCACCTTGGAGCACCTTGTAGCAAATTGAAGCATCCAAGTCTCTGCCTAGAGCTGAAGTATCTCTGATATATAGATCTGTATTATTGCTGCGTTTAGCTCATAAGGTGTTGGATTTAGTCCTAAATGTGCAGCACAGTTGTGTTCAGTCTGTGATGCCAATTGTGTACCGTAGATTGCCCTTACTAAGCCGAATAAGTTAGGATGAAAATGTTTTTTAAAAAAAAAGTTAGGACGAAAATCATGAGATCAAGTCATCATTTCCCTTGCTTCCTGAGATTAACCTTTATGACATGGGCAATTCATGTGTCAGTTGCTATAATAGCCTAGGCAAAGGTTTGCAAGTATGCAAAGACACATGGCCACATGTGGCTTTGAGCTAGCAAGAAAGGACCATTACACCCAATGAATTAGGGTCGAGGCAATCAGTCTTGCCCAATTCTCCACCATCACCAGGCATACAACGATGTGTCAACTTACTTTTCCAGTTATTTGAGTGATACGAAGTGTTATACCTTGGATTTAATAGGCTCTAATACCATGTCGAGTAACAGTGGAGTATCAAAAATCTGAACTCATACTTGTCATCCCAGTCCCCTGTGATATTTTCCTTTCCCTTGTTATTTGTCCTCTTTCTCTGTGCGTTCTACCTTTCCCTTTTACTGAGATTTGCCTTCCTATTTGGGAAAAGGTTTCCGCCTGTGCTTACTACCAGTGGTTCCTCCATCGGTTCACCTTCTTTCGACGTACTGGAGGGTAACATGTTCTTCCATCCGTTCATTTTTGCTGTTCAACATGCACCTAAGCATCAAAATTAGAGTTCTGAAACTTACATAAATCGACATCTTAGAAAATTAGTGAGGAAATTGCGTTACTTATCAACCCCCACCCCCCTACCCTAACCAAAAAATAAAAAAATAAATAAAAGAAGAAAGAAAAAATGCGTTACTTCAAAGTGTGAGTATATGTTAGGAAACTATCTTTATTATTGTTATCCTCTAAAGTAGTTTGATTTCCTAGAGTATATTGTTTTCTAATTTATTTATTTCATCGTTGTTATGTTTCATTACTTTGTACTTGATGACTTTATAAATATAGAGTATGTCATGATTAATAATATCATTGAGTTCTCCTCTTCTATTTTATTTCGTAATATGTTATTAGGCAATCCTGATTTGACCAAATTTTTTTCCGCCAACGTCGGTGGGTGGTGACATCGATCACCCACTGGACCCAAAGTATGCCATTAAAACTTATGTCTTATTTCTTTCTTTGATCATCTATTTAGATACAATTTTTTTATTCAGAAAAAAAAACTCCCTCCAGGATTTTAGATAAAGCACTTTGATGACTAGAAGAATACATGTGTGGTGCTAAAAGAATTTCAGATAGATGTAGTACTCTCTCCTTCCCAAATTGAATACAACATTTTGACGGCACGATAATTTTCATGTGTTGAATTTTGTGGAATTTGATAAAGAATGAATATTTTTTAAGTAATAGTGAGGTTTATTATAATGAAAGATAGTGGAATTTATTATAATAGATTATATCAATTTCTAATTTTTTACATGAAAAATTTATCAAAAATATATTATATATATTTTAAAACGATCCAAATAATAAAACGTTCAAATAATAGGGAGGGAGGGAGTAATAAAAAATGCAAGTCCATCCATCCCAAAAAATAGCACTAAGCCTACCCACATCACTCACGCTGTTAATGGCGGCGATTAACCTCGTCTTCACCATCACCACATTATCCTATCTTCATCACCATCACCATGAACACCTTCTTCTCTCTAATTGGCCGCGGACATCTCATCACTCACAGCCATCACTTCAACAACACCAACACCAACACCAACTTGTCTCTCCTAATGAGTCGGTGCTCGAGAACCCGATTGTCTGTGGTGGAGTTGAGCTTGGAGTTCAGGGACGATGTTGCGGAGATTCTTGGTGGTGTTACTGTTTTCGCTGTTGGGAGTAGAGAGGCCGTCAAGTTCGGGAATCTCTGGGATCAAAAAGAGGTTTGTAGGTTTCTTTGCTTGCCCTGGTTGAGAATATCAAATCCACATTGCGAATTGAGAACTCATGTCCAACTGATTCTTTAATTGGAACCTAAAAGGGTTAACATGGTATTAGAATCGAATAAGTCCTAGAGTTGAATATTCCAAGCCGTCCAAATTATGTAAGGAGGTTTTGTGTCTTTTTCTCAAAACTTTGGGGGTTGTTTGTCCCTTTTGAAATTTAAGAGGTTATGCGTGATTGAACTAAACGAAAGGGGGATTTTGTGAAATTTAATATATTAAATATGATGTTTTCTATGTGAATCCAAGCCTAATGATAGCGGTCTTGAAATGCCAAACTTGATACTTGGGTGCAATGCTTCAAGGCTAGATATTATTTCCTTTGCAACACCCAATATCATCAATATGGATAACGTAGCATTGTTTTACTCTATATTGTGTAACTTGCTTTCTTGAGGTCATGAAGGCATTGGACATCACATTTCGTCATATGGGTTTAGAAAGATTTGACTGACCTTTTCTTTCCTTGTGTTGGTTGTAGGCTATCGAACACACAACCCTTGCCTATATATTGGTAGGTATATGATTGAGAGACCAGGATTTTGTTATCGAGGTTGAAATCAGTAACTTGGGGATATATATATTATGCTTTAGTAATGGAACTTTGAGGGATTGATCATATTCGAGAAGAGTATTTCTTGGGAAGTTCTGTGAATGATTCTTACTTTGCTAGAGCCGCTCTGTTAGGATAACCAATGCCATAGCGACCATTCTGCTAAACACTAGACCTGTATCTGCAAGACCTAAGGGTAGGGTGATGTTGCTGTTGGATTTTCTTCTCAGTGGAGTACTGACGATGAACTAATGAATAGAATGTGATCAAGTTATATATGAAGAAGAAATGAAGGCTCTAGCTAGCCGTGAGGCATAATAAAGATGTCAAGGCCTATGGGTTGTCTTTACTTTTAGTATACTACTTATTTATTAAGGTACTTATTGTTAACCTTAGCGCATCAACTGATCTACTCACCAGAGTTGCCAATGAACATGACTTCCGATTAAGCGCATCCCCAACCACATTGGCTTTTCCTGGTTGAGATTGGATCTGACTGTTATAATCTTTGAGAAGTTCCATCCACCTTTTTTGCTTCATATTCATTTCTACTTATGATTGTAAATACTTTTAAGTCTTATGGTCCGTGAATGTCACTATTTCCTCACCATAGAGATAATGTCACGATGTTCTTAGTGCAAAGATCACAGCAACTAACTTCATGATCATGGGTCGGATAGTTCTGCTCATATGCTTACAGTTTTCTAGAGCAATAAGCTACGACTTTGTTGTTTTGCATCAGAACACACCCTAACCCTTTCTATGAAGCATCACAATACACAACCAATCCACCACTTTCGTTGGGTATTGTGAGAATTGGAGCAGCGGCTAATCTCTTTTTCAATTCCTGAAAACTACTCCCACACTCTTGGATCCATTTGTAAGGGATGTACTTTCGGGTCAATTGAGACAGAGTTGCTGCTATTTGAGAGAACCCCTTAACAAACTTTCGATAATAACCGGCTAAACCCAAAAAACTTTCATTTTTGGAATATTAGTCGGTCGCTCCCATTTCACAATGGTATCTTCGTAGGATCCTTTGAGATACCATCTTTAGTGATCACATTGCCAAAAATGATACCTCATTAACAAAAATTCGCATTTCGAAAATTTGGCATACAATTGTTTGTCCCTAAGTATCTGCAATATACATCGTAAGTGTCCCTCATACTCTAATTTATCCCTTGAATATGTCACGATATCATCAACAAATACAACCATAAAGTTATCAAGATAGGGATGAAAAATCTGATTCATGAAGTCCATAAAAGCAGCCGGAGCATTTGTCAGACCAAACGGCATTACCAAAAATTCAAAATGTCCATATCATGTTCGAAAAGTCGTTTTTAGTAATGTCCTCCTTCTTAATTTTAATTGATGATATCCTGACCGTAGATCAATCTTAGAAAATATCGTTGAAGCCGAATGATAGTTCATGATCTTGATGCCAACTCGTTGAAGCAAACAAGAATGGTTCTTGTTTTTAACTTCGCTTGAAAAGCTCACATGACTGTGATAAAAGCAAGCTATATCGTTTTCATTACAAAACCATTGATTTCGCAACTAAGGTGGATTTACTTTCATGGAACGCATAAATGTTGGTAAAACCGTGAATCATGAACCATGTCGTAAAAACTAACCGTTGGTAAAACTATGAGCTTGAATCATGTCATGCAAAATACCATACATATAATTACCTTGTGTATTCTCTTTTATTAGAAGTGATATAATGCCCTAAGATTTTTCGTCAATAAACTTGTGACACGTGTTGTTTATGGTGCTACAACACGTAGCAAGGCGATAGAAATTTAGGAGGTTAAGGTTACAAAAACATTAAACTAGATATCTCATGATGAAATAACGTTAGAATGTCGTGGATATACCGAATTCTTAATCATCATAAACATTACAACGAAAGCTTCATAATACTACTACTCTAGCCGATACTCATTCCTCACGCTACTCAAGGATGGAACCAGAAAATATCTATTGGTTAGGAGGTGGGGACAATCACAATATTTTTAGAAAAAAATAGATGAATATCTTAAATAAAATTATTTACTACTTGCTATATATATAACATTATACATATACTAAAGAGGAAGTCAATTTTACTTTTCATTGCTACAATGCAATGCCAAAAGTAACCCTCACCCATGCGATAACATGTCCTCTTCCCTCTCATAAAATTGATTCTTCATCGCACATAATCACTCACTACTCCTAACCAAATTGGCCCATATACCTAACCAACCCCATAATGGTCCTTGCCCGCAAACCATGTCTTATCTCAACTTTAAAAATAAATAAATAAATCCTCATCCAATTCTTATTATGTCTACTTTAAATTAATCTTTTGCTCATTACTTTACATTATCATGAGCATCACAATTTATGGTCATTAATTAACTGATATAATTTATCTAAGAAATCTTTTAAGAAATATTTGAAACTTATAGTTTTCTTCGTTTATTGTTAATTTTATTTGGTCTATCATAATTAAAAATTTGTGCTCATTCATCTCACAATTCTTGCGGTGTGGAATCAGTGAAGGTTTGTCAAGATAAATTTTGATCGGGATAATGAGAGGATCAAGTGTTATTTTGAGCAAATTTATCTTGAAATATTAAGAGGGGATGAGACGATCAAATATTTTTCATATAGAAACGAATCTCATCAAAGGACGTGTTGATTAATGACATTTTTATAAATGTTATAAGAATTAGAGTTTCTCTATACTATGAACTCCCAAACTATCAATTTACGTCTCTTTGTCGTGTAATCATTCGCGCAGAGCGAAGTCGTTTTGATCTAATGAAGATCCCTGAAGATCAAAGGAACCAAGGTTATATTATTTATATATTTCTTACGATTGTAATAATTATTGCTAACATTTGATTAAAAAAAATAAAAAAAATAACCTAATTGTTGCGAACACTTATTGGGGGTGTTAATCGCATCATATATCATATAACTATAATTTTAGAAAATTAAATTTTGAGATCAAAGCTCATTTCGCTTTGAATAAAGAGAGAGGAATTGACTTTTAGCCTCAATTATTCTAATTCTATTGATCTAACCACACATAAAGTTATATATGGTTAACCACTTATCCTTTTTCACTTAGTTCTATGTTGCATGGTTTACTGTAATGAAAAATAATGTTTGATCATTTAGTAAAATGATTCATAGGGTCAAATTGTTACAAATAAAAGTGACAAAAAAAGTAAAACTTTAAACGATAATACATGATCTAATATCAGTGCAACACACAGGTTTTCCCTAGTATTTAACTAAATGAATATATCGATGAAAATATAATTACCTCTAAGAGTCATCATTTAATTGTCATCATCGTCCTTTCATCTTAGATGAATCGTCAACATCCACATTATTGTTAAATTTCTCGACAATCATCTTCAATATAGACAAAGCACGTAGTCTCTCATAAACTCATCATCCATTTTATTGTGAAACTGTGTCTTTACAATCTTCATTGCTGCAAAAGTTGTGTCTTTACAATCTTCATTGTGAAGTGTCAAAACAATCGAATTAACCAATAATTGAAAATAAGAAAAAAAAATTAAACTTTAACAAAAAACATAAACCGAAATATGAAAAATAAGTCATAGGATGCTTTAATGTTACCTTCAAACGAATGGATAAATATTTGTTTTTCATTTATGGCCACCTCACGACATAACTCAAATACTCCCTCCGTCCGAGATAAATTACGACACATTACGAAATATAGTCATCCACATAAATTACAACATTTTCATATTAAGCAAGTTTTAGATGATGAAACGCCCCAAATACCCTTATTTTGTGTCACATCATCTCCACCATCATTATTTTTTTTCTCTCTACCCACTCACAATTTTACTCTTAACTTTTATTTTCTCTACCCACTCACAAATCAAAAACCCACTCACAAGGGTAAAATGGGAAAAAGATACCTAGTCAATGAGTTTTTTAATAATCGTGTCAAGTCAACATACTGTAATTTATCTGGGAAGGAGGGAGTATATTTGAACACTTCTATGGAACTGGATGATGATAAAGTTGTAGCTTTGATTCTAGACGAATTCTTCATAGATCAGTAAAATCAAGATGATAATACCTTTTAGTTAGTTTGCACACATCCTCAACTTTGAGACATCTATGGTCATTTGTAGGATCCGAAACTACACTCAGAATTAGAAGATCCGTGGTTTATTCACTGAACCTGGTGCTTAACTCATGTAAGTGATGATCTATAGTCGTTATAAAATATTAGCACGATAACGATGTTCCAGTCACCTTGTGCTTTAGTTGATGAGAAAGAATAACATCAGAATAAAGAGATGCAAGCTCGCTATCAGCAACTATTTCAAGATAACCATCCCTTAAATTTTGAGGTCAAAACTTATTTTAAAGGGGAATGATGTAATATCCGAGTGTTTTGCTAACGTCTTGTGTGTCGCTTGCCGCTAGTCGTCAATATGAGCTAAGGTCTCGACAGGACTTGGACACTTATCGTTCTTGATGTAAATAAGTGAAAAAACCTCCAAAAGTAACATAAAAGAAGCGACCAATAATATGTCAACACCTAGGTTATATATGTCGACCAATAATATATCAGACACATAAGCTACGGGTGTCATGAGAAGGATTAGCCACCAAAAGACACCTACGTATATATGTGTCTAAGTATTAAAGCAAGGGAAGACCACCTAAGTAAATACATGTCAAACCCTTACATAAGAAGGTGTCACCTAGCGACACATGTCTTTAACCTAGCTAAGGAGGGGGTGACTCATAACTTTCCCTAAGTCCCATAAATAGCCTAAGGTTGGGTTGAAGGAAGAGATTTAGAGCAATACTTTGTTGGCCGAAAGAAAGAAGAGGAGAGATAAAGAGAAAGCGGTATTTTGTTAGCCGAAAGAAAGAAGAAGAGAGATACAAAGAAAGCGTCAGCATCGACGTGCTTGCTCGGGAACATTAATGATTAATCGACTCTAGTTTCGATGAATCCGTCATACTTTATGTCGATGCTTACTAAATATATATGTATGCGTGCATGGGTCATGAGAGGCGTTAGCTGTCACCCTTAATTAACATAGAAGGAACTCACGAAACCAAAAAGGTTACTATATGCTTGGAGATGTTTTCAATGGTACACATGTGTTTATAAATGCTTATGTATTTTCGTGAAGTTGACATGCTTTGTTTGCGAAATCTATGGTTTTTTAATGTTTCCAACGGCATGATATCTTTATGTGAGCTTCGCAAATGATTTTTGAGCAAGTGTTATTGGCATTTGTGATGCTAGTTGGTATCAAAAACGTGATATGCAAATAGCATGTACAAGAGACATGACCCCGACTAAAGTATTCAATGACGTACGTCGGTAGGGTCCACATCGACTCAAGATGCACCTAACTCAATGCTATGATATGATCAATGTTATGCAAGGTTATGACCACTCGTATTCATGTTCGTTATGTGTATTAAAAAATCGAATCCTCTTTGCAATCTTTCATTCCAGGAGGTATGAATAAGAAAACATGTAAACATGATAGCAATATTCTTTCAACTAGTTTCACCATGCTTCGCTATGTCTTTAAAGTTGACGTTTCTTAAACACTTGAAACCTCTTATCAAAATCTCTTTCATTTTTATGTATCATGGTATAGTTATTGAGTTTTTCACGCACTTTCTCCATGTTTTCCGATGTTTTTAGGTAGCCAAGTGGGTTATGGGGACGTCGTCTCGTGAGCGAGCCTAGGTATGCATCCATTATGTACTAAATATGGTTATGGAATAAACATGTGAATCAAACCACTCTTTTGTAATATGAGTGCGTCATGTTTAAAAACGTATTGCGATTTGATTTCAAGCTCCGAATTAAGTCGTGATGGTGACGCTTACATCCGGGGTGGGGCTTTACAATTGCGTTTAAAGTGTGGACAACAATTACAATGACCCACCACATACCAAGTGTCAAACCAGTGCACATGATAACCACATAACAAGTTATGTATCACAATGCGATTCTTGAAGGGCCTAGAATCCCCTGCATGTTGCAGAGTGCTTCTATTAACATGATACTTAGCAACTCACATAGAATCACACTAGACAACTCAAATAGAATCACCCTATAAGCATTTAGAAGTTTGAGATAGATGGAAATTTTAGATGGTAGGGATTGTTAATTCACATTTTTCAAAGTCTGTCCTTATTAATCCTTACATGATAAGTCTATGTATCTGCCTTTTTTTTTTTTTTTTTTCCATCCTTGACTTAAATAGAAAAAATTGAAGCTTCTAATAAGTGATATATAACACATATTGCTTGTAATGTTATGATATTTCATCATCTTTTGCTTGATGCTTGTCATATTGACAATCAAGGTTATGAAAGAGAAAATTTTTTACCTTTTTTGTGGATCTGAAAATAAAATTAGGGTGATTTACCAATAGATACCATTTAGAAAATTTTATTAACATTAAATATCCTATTCAAGATTAATTTATTACAATGGAGAAACTACAATGGGGAAGTTGTCATGGTTGCGGGAAAGAACATTATGTTGAAGCTAGATCCGATAATAGTGGACTTTGGTTATTAAGTTTGGTTTGGAATTAGGGTCATCCCCGCCCCACTTGGTAGCGGCTCACCCTCCATGGAAAAGATCTGGAGATCGAATTCTTGTAAGTGTTCAACTGACAAGTGGGGTGAGTCCGTAGATTTCGGTCGGTTTACCTGGTTCTTTTCGATTGCGGGCTATCGATTGAACCAAAGGGTATCTTTTCTCGGAAAAATCTTTTTAAAAGAAAATGGTTTGGAATCTGCGAGGTCTGTGGGCATGGAGCGTATTATCCAGGAATCGGAATATAAACTAATCGTTGAGATGATCGCTAGTCGGAAAGTATATATATCCTCATATGGTAGCGTTATAAATGATCGTCTGAATGTAATGTCTATTTTTGTGGATGCTTGTTGCTCTTGGATACCTAGAGAGACTAACAAGGTTGTACATGAGATGGCGTCTTGTTAAATGGACTACAAGCCTGCAACCTTATTGGTGAAAGCTGCAATAGTCTTTCAATACGTGTCATGGATTTATGAATTGTAGAATTAGAGCAATGAATATCTGCCCACTTATGGAGATTATCAAAAAATATAAATGAACAAATAGAATTAAAAAAATATTACATTCAAAATTTATTCCTATTAAATACCCCGTTATAACTTTTAGATGATTTTCTGCTTAAAATATTTTTTTACTTACAGTTTTCAAAATTTGGTCAAATGCATTCCAAATAAATCGTCCATGATCCCAATCCAATTATTTTCGTGAATCAAAAACGTTCAACACTTCCAAAAGGGGCGTACTGATTAGCTGATGTTTTACTCGCTTCGTCCCAAATTAAATGCTACGCTTGTCGTTTCTAATCGTCCCATTATATAAGTAATGTTTCCTAAATTATTAATTTTCCATTAGCAAAATGTCTACCTTGCCCTTCAATCAAAAATATCCCTCCAAACTTCAAATTTAAATCGAAAATTTTCACACTAAAATTTCAAACCGCCAACAAAAATTTTATACCATTGGTGTCCATCCCAATGCTTTTAAATCTAGTATTTTAAAATGGGAGATTATTTTAGTAAATCAAATCATATTCAACGTTCCCATAAATAGCCTGTGTCTAATCAAAGTGTTACGAATAAATCAGGACGAAGGGAGTAATAACGGCATCAAAACACGATCCAAGGCCACTATTTGTTGTCACCTATGTTGTTGCCCCATGCAATACGTCACAGCACAATTGACACAGTAATTGCTACAAAAAAAGGCATAGTGAGTACATTTCCATCACATACCTCGGGATGATGGGACCGTTGCCATAGAATTAACATTTTGTTCCTATACGTAATACGTCGTTCAAAAATACATGAAAAGCTAGCGCCCTTTCGAAAACCGCACGATAATGGGTGTTGATGTTAAAAGATCGTCTTACTCCGGTACATTAGTCCCTATGCATGTGATAAAGTTGATGCCTTTTTCAATTTATTTATTGGCATAACCATTACATCTCATCAATTCACCATCATCTGGCCGACAAGGTAAAGAAAGGAGAGAAAGTGGTGGATGATGGTGACCCGAAAAGGATGAAAGAGAGGTGATACGATAATGTCGATCAGTCGAGGACGATGCGGGGAATAAAAAAGGGGGGTGCGGGATGGAGATATAAGGAGATTCAAATATTGAAACAATCGAAAAAAAATTATGTTTATGTTACTATACATGATAAGGCAACCGAAAAGATTTTTATTTTTTTAAAAGAAGGAAAGCCAATGCGTGGGGTATCTAACAGGAAATAATTATGAGTGTGGTATTTTTTAGTATTATTTTTTGCATACAGTATCTCTAGGTAATTTTCATTAAACTTTAAATGCATTGTCTAGAGTTCCTGGTTTTTTTACTGTGTTATGTTTAGGGATTCAAGAGCCCATATCTTAAGCAAATATTTTTCTTGTATGGACAGGGTTGGATGTTGAAGAGACTCTCAGCAGTTGTACTTCTAGCTAATGCTTTGGTGATGGCTGCTCCATTCGAAGCTCTGGCAGAAACATGTGAGGCTAATAACTTCTTTTTCAACATGCCGCTGCTGCTATCCGATGAATATTTATTTGAAGCAAATGTTTTGATTGCGATACCCTTGGTTGTGTTGGATAGTGGTTAAGAGCATTCTACATAACTATCTTGGATGAGAGCTGATTCCTGTGACACTCTCATATTACCTTTCTATTATTTGATAATGTCTTTCCTATTTTATAATTACAACTATGTCTGAAGCATTCTCAAAAAAAGCCCCTTCTAGACCGGACCAGTCTTCTGCCCCTTCTAGTCTAATTCTTCTTCTGATCGATTCACAGCGTCTGATCAATAAGAGATATCTTGGTTCTATTTCATCTCTTCAACAAGTTTAGTAATGTGCATCGGCTACTTGAGGAATAATATCAACCACTTGGGATTCACAGTGGTCAGAATTGTGGGAGCAAAAAAAAAAAAAAAACCCTATGTATGAAGATGTCAACCTAGTTGTTAACTAAATACTGGACAAAACTCTTTAGCATTGCTGGAAATCATATCGTTGAAAAGATATAAATTTTAAAAATGATTCATTAGAGCCACATGATTAGATTCTAATGGAAATAGAAGCTGTGAATAAATTTCTCCAATAGGGAGTGGTTGATGACATGTCATGGATACAACCATTTAATTAATTATTTCAAGTATCATTTGTTAATATGATTTTATGCTTCTGATGATTACAATTATCCGCATGTTGGTCGAATGTTTGAAGACGAAGCAAGACATGTCAGCAGATGGATGACAACTGCATCAGTGCTTTATTTGTTTCATTTGTACCCTTGTATTTGACTACAAAGCTTATATCTTTCCAATTTTAGACGTGCTAATGATGCTTATACAGAAGTCTGTTCTATCCTAGATTTCGTAGATAAAGGTTATGCAGCAAATTCTTTGGTTTCCTGATGCTTGTATGTTTGTGCCTCAGGACTACTGGCGGAACAAAGAAAAGCAGAACTCCAACGTGTTAATGAACAGCTCCGTCAGATCATTGCAGCTTTAAGGAGGCAAGCTAGGATTGACTCGTATGCACCAACATTGAGTTATGCTCCAGCTAGTGCACGAATCAGTGAGAGTGAAGTGATTGTTGATCCAAAGAAACATGAGCTGATTTCCCGATTGAAAAGCGGTAAAAACTACCTGAGGAATCAGAATCCCGAGAAGGCATTTGAAGAGTTCAAAGAAGCTCTTCAGCTGGCACAGAATCTTAATGATCCTACCTGAGGAAAAGAAAGCAGCCAGAGGCCTAGGTATGCTGAATTCATCAGGGCTGTGGATTTATATTCTTATGAAATTGGGATGTTCTCTACTCATTTGTCATCTGCAAAAGGTGCATGCTCCATGCGAACCAAAATTATGTTTTTTCTGGGTTTTGGTAAATAAAAATGTACAGTATACATGTTCTCGTCAACTTCACATTGTGCTGAAAGGCACTTCATGTAGCTGGTAATGATCTTCCGCACCCAATAATTACTATTCACACACCCAATAATTACTATTCATTGAAGACTACGTCCATGACTTCTCATGTTTGCTTTGTGTTGGGCACCAGTATGATCTATAAATCAAAATTTTGGAGATGGAGTTTATGTAAGGACATCTTGCTGGCCTTAGATTGATTGCTTGTAAATGTGTATGACAGATACCTTTTAAGTCAAAATTGATTGTGATCTCTAAAACTAGTGCCTTGGTGAATTACATATAAAAGTGTAAATGTTTGTTTATAAGACGATGATAAGCTCCAATCCATGCTCTTATGAAAAGGCGTGTAAGTGGTGCTTATCATTCAGCCCCTATATCTTTGGGAGGGATACTTACTGCAAGCCGTTTTATTCCTGACATGTAGTTTAAATTCTAACTACCATGGGATTTGTATGTTAATGGCAAATGGCAGAATTCTGTTCATCTTTTATCGAGGTTCAAAGTATTGTCACTCTCTCTTTTTCCGCCTTTTTAGTAATCTGACTCGTCATGGCTTATTTCAGGTGCCTCGTTACAGAGGCAAGGAAAGTATCGGGAAGCAATCAAATATCATTCCATGGTTCTGTCAGTTTCCGAGAGAGAGGATGAAGATTCCGGGAATGCAGAAGTTTATGGTGCTATTGCTGATTGTTACACTGAACTTGGAGAGCTGGAAAAAGCAGGGAAATTCTATGACCAATATATAGCACGGCTACAGACCGACTAACCCCTTTGTCACATGTAACTTCTTCCTTTTTCCCATTTCATGTCTATGCTAGCATCCTGTGATTGCTTTCGTTGACATTGGCCGTTTATGTCATAGAAATCTGGACGGGGTGACACACACTTTGGATGCTTGGCTGTGTCATGTTTCTTTCTTTTCAGGGTCATGTTTCATTGCTCGTTCTGCTGCTTGATTGACGATTCTTTTTATTGTTACTAACTTTGTTCTTTCTGCCTTAATTTTCCCTCGTCGGTCGCTGGTGCTGCTACTTGATTCTGTTCTTTCCTCATCTTTTATTGTTTACAGTCTTGCAAATAGTTGAAGGTTTGTTGTGCAGTTTGCAGGTCCCTTAGTCCCGGAAGCATATTGGCATCTGAGTTTGTATGTGCGAGGAGCATCAACTCTGGAGGAAAGATGAATACGGAGAAATCGGAAGGATGTATTCTAAGATCTCAATAAGTAAGATCGTAGTTAATCCCTGTTACTGAGTGTTCTTTTTTGGCGGCAGTGCGAAGTCTAGGACTGTATGAGTTGACTAAGTTTGCTTGTACATCTATGCTGATCTATGTATCATTGTCCTCGAATCTCCTGATAATCTATGAATATAGATGATATCGTGATACTTGCTTAGTATTTTCTGCTTTCATAATTTGCCAATTGTGACACACTGGAGTATATAGCAGGGTTGCAAATGCCATCCTTAACATGTTAATTCTCCTTTTTATCTCATATCGTCAAGCTTCCGGCAGCTACTTCACTAATGTGTCATTGGCCTTAATCTGTATCGAGATTATTTACAAATATACTGTAGTTGTTACCTGCTGTAACATTTATTTTCTGGCAACCACCTTTTTTTTCCAAGTAAGAACGCATGTGAGATCTCCTTTCAGTTGACGGATTATTCAGATTACATTAGCACGTGATTATATTAAGAGGTCCAGGAACGCATAAAAAGAATATATAATCAGCAAATATACATGGTGGGGGCATAAATCCACCTGTCAGTGATCAACTGACAGGGTGACATTTGAGCATAAACATCAGCCAACCTGTTTCACTAATGTTCCAAATTCGTGCTTGTGTGGTTTCCTTTGCGTCCTGTTGGTTCTTTATTCTCCACAACATCCTGTTGGTTCTTTATTTTCCTTTGAGGGATACCTATATCTTTCGTTTTTTTCAGATTTTTTTCTTAAACGGGATTAACTGGTTTTAGTGTTTTTGGTGTGTGACTTGTGTCTTCGGGATGTTGTGAATCCCAATGAAAGTCAAAAGAAATTCCACTGTCAAAAAAACATTGTTAGTAGGGTTTCTTAATGATCAATGGGCTTTCTCCGAACTCGGGTTTTCTCTTGTCAATAGAATTTATAAACGTTCAGTGAAGTTTCTGAGACTCAACGAGTGTTTACAACAGCATCAACATTGTTGTTGCAAATGTCACGCATTTTTCCTATAAAATTATCCAAAAACTTTGGCTTATCAACTCAGACACCTTTGGAGCGAGCACTCTTCAGAAACTGTGTTCAAAGCATAGTTTCAGAACCGGACCAACCCAGCCAATCGAATTGATTGAATCGCGACCCGATGGTCTAATCAGGTTTTTATAATTAAAAAATCGGACAAATAATCAACCCGGTTAAATCCGGGTTGAATCGGTCAAATTCGGTAAAAACCGCGTAAAAATCAGACTGTCGAACCGGATAAAACAAAAGTTTGAAAATAAGAAAAATATATTTTTTTTAATTAATAGAACTAACACATATATTAGGTTATTTTTAAAAAGAAATACATATATATATATATATATATATATGATATGTAAATATGTATATTTATTACAAATAAATCAAATAAAATGTTATATTTTTAAAAAATTAAAAATATTACAAAACTGGTTCAATCACCGAAGTCCTCGTCGGGTCAATCGCCGGTCCAAATCTGATAATTATGGTTCGAAGCATTAACACTATCGTATTTTGAACTCGTCTCTTCTTGCTCGACTGTATTTCTCGTCTTAGTGAAATGTGACATTGATCGGGGCATTACAAGAATGGTTTACTAACTCCGTCCGGAACTAACAACAATATTGCATCATCATCACACTATATAATACGTAATTTAAAGAGTTTCGTTATTCGTTTTAACAACGTAAAAAAATTATGTCATTATTCCAAAATTAAAATATATAATTAAAATTATCATTAATATTTAATTATAATTTTATATAAAACGATATTTGATCATTTTACAACGATCCATAACATAAACTATTTTATTTTTTATATGAATTAATATTATAATTAAATCCAGACAGGGGAATAATTTTAATATAAGATGTGATATTGATTAACATGACATGTTGCTTTGGTTCAAAGCAATGGGTTCATCAAATAATCAATAAAAACAGCTGTGTTCTCATGCACCATGATTTGATTCACATGTAACTTGGAAACCCATCATCATCAGAATTGACAACTCTTCTTATTTTAATAATAACGGAGAGCATGATAACTATGCTTGCAAAATTTTGTTATCCATAGTGACAGGATTGGGTCCATTTATGCAATATATACATTGGTTGATTTTGGATGTATGATTGAGTTAGACCTTTCCCAATATTGGTGGACAACATTGAATTGTACTTTTTGGCATGATGAATGAGTCCTAACTCACAAGTCTTCATCTCTTAGGAACCCACCGGTTTTCATGTATAATAAGTACTTAACTATTTGTGATGAATGATAAGTACTTAACTATTGATTGTCAAGAATGAATTAAATACAAAAAACATTGGTTATTATATTAAAAATCGATTATATATGAATCTAAGACATCAAACCGTTGAAAGGATAATTTGATATGTTTACTTAAAATAATTAGATCAAGAATTAATAATACAATTAGAAAATCAATAACCAAAATACAATAATTATTGAATACCAGATTTCCAAATATTCTACTCAAAGAATCAAGTATAAGAAATAGAAATTATATTTTTTAGATTTTAATGTTTGTTGAAGATTGATTCGAAATTATTCTATATCTAATTATTTTGTGGCTTGGTGAGAAAAACTCTTATGTAAAATATGTGTAGCATATATCTTTGAGTTAGATATTTTTAGGTTAATAATAATCTTTAAAGAGAGGTATAATCGTAGAGTTTTTTTGCGGGTTCGCGGATCACTTTTTTCTCTATAATTTGAGTGAAACACGAGATGAAATTGAAAGAGTTAGGTATAGACAAATCAAGTTGTAAATCATATTGATTAATGATTTATTCTTTGTGGATTTTTCTATCCTGTGTGGGTTTTCTCACACTAAATCTTATGTCTTGTCGTTACTATTCTTATTCGGAATTGATCATGTGCTTGATTGTGGATTTGGTGCATCAGTTTTGCGAACTAAATTCCTAACAAATGGTATCAAAACATAACAAGTAGTATCATAGCTTAAGATTAAGTCACATAGAGAAAAATTCGAATCTGTAAGAAAAAAGATTGGATCTTTGGGTTAAAGATTAAAACTTTGGGTCATATAATTTTTGGAGTTAGCAAGTTTCGCAAACGAAAAGATAGTGAATATCACAATTTTTAGGCGAAGCCATAGACCGAGGCACTATGTTTGAGTGTCTAGTAGATAACAACAGAGGAAGATATTATGTGAGCGAACTAGAACGAGTTGACGACAACGATGGAGCTCTGCATATGCTTAGGATGATCAAACTCCTAGAAATAGGCAAAAAAGACTCCGGTTGTTGCAAAGATGCCTGTGATGAGTGAAATGATGATGATATTTAGAGTTTTATGATCATGATGAAGGATCAGAAGATTGGGAATACAGTTGTGGAGACAAACTTCAAGAATAGTTATATAGGAGTCGAGACAGAAGCCAATGTTAGAGTGTCAAGAAGCCGAAGGATGATTCAGTTAACACAGTCTCAGGAAGTTCTCACAAAGATAATGAAGATCCAATTAGTCATAGAGGACTATCAGATTTGAGGGAGTCAAGGTTGCGTGTCTAGATTGCATGGGAGACACAGAGCACATGTGGTGCATGCAGTGAAGGCTCAGGTAGCACATGTGATATGGGCATCAAAGATATACGGATGACAGAGAGAAATGAAGAAAGATCTTCAAGACTAGTCGACACAAGTAGATATCAAGGAAAAAAAAGGAGCTAAGCATCAGGATCCTAATTAGGAGTCATAAGATAGCTGCGTCGGTATTGATGGACGAGGACAAAGGAAATAAAGAGTGGCTGGATAGGAGCTTGGTAGGACTGACAAGTTTGCGTCCTCAATCACTGAGACACAAATGGGGTTATTCTCTTAGGGTGTACGAAAAGTTAGCATTCGTAGGATCAGTGGCATGTTGTTTCTCCTGACTTGTGAATCCACGGAGTCTGCCATTAACGCTCTTAAGTCCTGGGAAGAGAATGGCAAAGTTGGGTTTGCCACACGCTTGAACGATGGACGAAAGGAGTGATTAGGAGAACGGCGTGGGTTAAATGCGTTGGAGTTCCGTTGCACGCATGGTCCCCGAAGACGTTCACGTTGATTGGTAATCGGGTTGGGAGAACGATCCTGATAGACAATGAAGTGATCAAGCAGGATTCCTTTGATGAGGCGAGGGCCTTGATTGAAACAATGTCAGCTGGTCCGGTGAAGGAGACGGTAAGTTTGCTGGTGAAACAAGCACGGTATCTGATTACAGTCACGGAAGTTTGGCAATGCGCGTCCTGCAAGTGTTTCGTATGTCTGCCGAATTGTCCCAAAGGGCTCATGGTCACAGGAATTCAAGGCCAGATTCGTAACACCAACCTTGCAGAGGGTGGAGGTGTAATACCGATAATTTTAAGATGCATAAATATATATATATTAAATTTATATTTTACATAAATAGGATTTCAAACGTGACAAGTAACGAAAGTTATAAAGTGTTATACATATAATGAACACTATGAAAATAAGACAATCGTGTACAAGTGTAAAATTTTTAGTCACGAAAATTTTCTTTTTCTTACAAACAAATTTTTGAAGGTTAAACTACACGAGTCATTTACAAACACGATATATGAAATACCACAAATTTTCTAAATAATTCCATCTCATCCTCCACGCGCCATCACTCACCCTAAACTATTCTCCTTTCTTCTTCATCATTTATCACCACCGACTATCTCTCCCTCCACTTCACTTCCCACACACCATTTCATCATAACCACTTCACTTCATCTATCACTACCACAATCACTTCCACCTCCTCTCAATCATCAACATCTCCTTCATCTTCTCAATCTACCTCATCCTTCTACACATCTTTCCCGACACCATCCTCTTTCTCTCATCAACCCTCCGCTCATCTCCTCTCTTCATCATCATCTTCTCATCATCTCCAATCAACCATAAACTCTCTATCATCCATTTCATTCATCATTCCGCATATCACATCATTACCAGTTCTCATCAACACTATCAACATCATCACGCTCTCCCTAACAAAACACTCACACTCTACATTACGACTCCATCTTCATATTTTATCAAAATCAGAGAAATTGATGATCACACGAAGAGGACGAATCAAGGAATCCAACACCACAAATAGTATGGAAATCCAACTATTGGATCAAGAGTTATTATTGTTTTAAGATTCGTTCACATATACCATGTGTAGTTAACTCACTGTTTTTGATCATATCTTACACTAGACCTAACAGATTATCAATTCGAGACTATCACGACATTTGAGAAGAAGTCTGGGATCCAAATGAATATAACTGTGTAAAGATCCGATATATAAAGTGAGAGTTATCACCAAACAAAGTCACAAATATAAAAAAACGCTTGAGAGGTAACCAAATCCCATTCCGATCCGTTTCTGTCATGCATGTTTGTAGATATTTGTATATTAGTTGTATAGATCATAAAGAGCCATTTCGAGATTATTCTAGTGATATTTGGATGAGAAACGAATCAAAGACCAGATATCCTAGTTGTCACAACCGTGACCAATGAAACACACTCAGGGTTTGTGTTTTACATAGTGTCACGCCCGTGACAATTTCATCACGTCCGTGCATACTTTAGGCTTTAAATAAATTTTGATTTTAAAATATTATGAAACCTCACATGTCTACTTTCTAATTAAGTTAATAAATCATGATTTGAAGTTATGAATCTTAAGATATGAATCAAAATGTTCAAATATATCAATCTGTAAAAACTAGTTACATAAATGATTTTGTGGCTTGATTCAGAATCACTCGGTAAGAGTTAGAAAACGAGCCTTTTGTCATTGGAAAGGTCTTGAAGGCTACTTTGCATAATAGTTTACAAATCTTGATTTGATGTTGTATGTAAAGAGTTATGAGTTGATTAGTAAAGTAAGATCAAACTGTCTGATCTAGTAGAAAATATAAACTTGAACGAATAAACTGTTATTATTGGTAAACCTTCATGATGAGAACTGTAATTCTTTGGAAAGGTCATAGAGTTTACTTTATGTAAAATTATATGAAATAATTTTTGGATGTGTATATGAAAAGTTGTAGATTTAAATGCGTCAAAAGGTTATGTTGGACAAGATTTGGGACACCCGTTTCAGAGGTCGGGACGCTCGTTCCAAAGACCGGGGCACCGGTTCCAGAGGTTGGGACACCCGTCCCATGGATCGGGACATTTAATATAATGCAAATGTCCTCGTGGATAAACGGTACATCTACTATGATCCAATATCATGAAAGACAGAAATGGTGAAGAATGATGTGTAATCTTTGTAATGGTTATGTTATACATGTGTAACGGTAAAGGAAACGTGATTTTAAGGAACACAACAACAAACATTATAACAAGCTAAAGATAACCGAACAAGTGTATTATCGTCGATGAGGTCGCATAGTGGATCCTCCGGGATTGGGTTCTTTACCTCTACGAGCGTTCAAAGCAGATTTGACTGGGCCAAACGACAAATCTATCTACTAAAAGGACAACTATAGTTCTCTTCGCATACGCAGCAACAAGAAGTTACGAACGAGAACATCGACCAATTAGTTGTAAGGCTATCCTTTGTAGGGGGACCTTCAACGTGTAAGTGAGGGTTTAACAAACCAAAATACACGCAAAAAAAGTGGTGATTTTGGGCCGCGAACCCAAATCACGTGTAGTATTTATGAAAAAAGGAAACGCTTTCACAAAAAGGGAGGGGGGGATTTCAAATGATTTTGGTGGATGATATGTGGCTGATAACTTGGCCCAGATCAGTATTTATATCTCAAAAATCTCTTCTTTTTTTTGTGCTCGTTATGTTATGTCATTCATGTTGGGGCACAGACTTGCGATGGTTAAGTAAGAGAAAAACTATAAAAGAGAACAAAGATGTATAAGCTACTATAACGTGCATTATTTGATACGACGCTCATATTTTTCCATGGTTACTAAAAAGTATTTTACAGATACTCATCGATTGCAATTAAGTTTTACAAAGACGTATAAACTATCTTTGTTCCAATTAAGTTGCAATCAATTGACTCGGTACGAGGACTTATATATATATGCGTGTTTACGTTTATGGGATATGATGAAAAAATAATATTTTTTATAATGATAATGAGGTTTATTATAATAGTTATGAAAGAATATAGTGTTGGTAAAATATTGTGTACCTTTAGGAGTGGGTAATCAAACATTGTCGTCTCAATATTAAACCTGAAAGGTTAGTCGCACAACGACAAGGAAAATGCAACAAGACATGTAATGATTAAATTTGTAGTCGAGACGTGAGTCAAACTCACTTTTTTTAAGATGATTTTATCCCGTTCAAATGTTTACGGATGCCACGTCATATCGTCTTTCAAAATACAATGAGTAACGTACTTGAGTAGAAACACTCCAAATTTGTTGTACATGATGCACCTACTCGTGCCTCGAACTTTCTCTTACGAACAAGACTCATGACGCAAACAAATAAATGACTCATCACTTGATCTTCGAAGACACAAGATAAACAAAAAGGATTTATCTTGAAATCTCCACCATCCTTTCATTCGTTTACAAATGAACTCTTTGAGTTGGTTTTTATAGAGAAGAAGAGGCACCCTTTGGTCTTTAGTCATCTTCTTTCATATGGATAGACATCCCTCGTCCAAAGATCACATTTTTTTTGAACTCAATCAATTTTAATCGTTTTGAGCACTAAGTTTTGGGCATTAATTCTCATTATCGAAAATTGATTAAGTGAAAGTAAATATATTAAGACGATCTACTCAAGATGTAGATTCCAACGAGCCAATTTTGTTATGGTCCTATGATCGAATTTTGCTCAAATTTATGGTCAAAATGATCAATTTCCAACAAATAGTGCGATGCACTATAATAAAATATGATTAATTTAATATTTTATAGATTAAATATATGTACAAAAAAGAAAATATTATAAGTAATTTAGGATTCTAAATAAAAAAAGGATGAATTACCCAATCATAAAAAAAATTTAGAAAAAGTACAAAAAAGATACATAAGGAATTAAATTTTCAAAAATATACAATTCATCCATATCATTTAAATCCATAACCCTATTCTCATATCCACCCCAATCCCTAACATCACACAACCGCCGTCGGAACCTTCCTCAAAATATTATAAGTAATTTGCGATATACTAAATCAAAAGAAAAGGTGAATTACCCAATCATATAAAAAAAACTTTAAAAAAGTACCAAAAATATACACAAGGAATCAAAATTTTAAAAACATACAATTCATCCATATCATTAAAATTCATGACCCTATTTTCATCTCCAATCCAACCCCTAACATCACCCGAACCGTCGTCGGAATTTTCGTCGGAGTCCGACTATCATTGCCGAAATCTTCATCGGAATCTGATCACGTTGTCGGTATATGGTCGGAATCTGAAACAAGACTGAAATTTTCCCTAGAATCCGACTACGTCACTGAAATATGAAATAGAACGTCTAAATATAATCAAAATAGTGTATAATAAAAATGAAAATAGAGTACATGATAAAAAATGAAACAGAATTTCTGTCAAAAAACTGCTTTGTTTCAAAACAAAATGCCTTTGTTATTTTTAAACAGTACGACACATACAAGACCAACATAGAGCGATAATAAAAAAAGGAACAGTACAAGATCAAAACAGAACGATAAAAACAAGTTAAAACAAAGCGACAATACAAGTCCAAAACAGAGTGATAGAACAAAAAAAACAGAACAGCAGTATAAAAACAAAATAGAGCAACAATTCAAGTTCAAAACAAAGCGATAGAACAAAAAAAAAAAAAAAAAAAGGAACAACACGGCAATAGAAATTGCTAAGCAAATTCGTTACACAAACAAATATACAAGAACAGAGCGGGTTCAGCTGTTCATTGTTCTTTGATACATGCATTCATGACGGATAAATATACACTGAGCCCAGCCTTAGCACCACAAGCATTACTCTCATCCAACAGGGGAACCATATGCCATAAGCCTTGTCCAACATGCCAAGATTTACGCAAGCCGTTGCAATGCCAAACACGACAGTCCTTTCCACCGGTGTCATTGACTGGTGTGATTCCACTGCTTGCACTTCAACAATCAACCAAGCCAAATCCTTGACAATCCCATTCTTCAAGAACCCTTGAACAGCCTCACAGTAAATCTCGTCCCCAAACAACGAACCTCCACGCCCATCACTTTCCTTCAAAGCCCGCAATATCGTCCTAGACATCAATTCCAAATCCCCAACCCAAAATCGTGCATCAAATCCTCTAATTCCACGATCTTCCCCTCCATTCCTTTCAAAGCATACAGATACCCGAAGTACCCGAAACCCTATTCTTGAACAGGCATCTGACAAGGTGCGACGATCGCGGGGGTGCCGCAGTGGCTAACGAGGACACCGGCAGGGAGAACGACGAGGTTAGGGCCGGCGCCGCAGCGGCCGAGGCAGCCGCAGGCGTTGATGGAGACGTTCGGAGGAAAAATGCCGGCTTGGATTTTGTGGATCGCGAACGAGCCTTGGCGGTCACGTCGGCGACGACGGTGAGAATGGTAGCGAGGAGGCGAGGGTTGAGGAGAAGGAGGAAGAGAGGGAAGGGGGAAGTGGCTCACATGTTATATTATGGGATTGATGGAGCGTATTTTGGGACGACCCAGGACATGCTTATGCAAAGTGGGATCATTCACAGCACTGTTTCCACCAGTTACCGACAAGTTCACGTAATATTCTCTCCCTTTTATTATATATATATATAATAATTATTTATTTGAATTATTTCAAAATATATATATCATATAATATGTAAGTTTTTATTATTAATTTTTTATATAATAAAATATTAAAATAATCATTTTTTATTATAATATTTTTTTATAATTATTATAATATATCTTAACTTTATTAAAAAAATATTTTTTATTTTTATCAAATTTTATACAAATTTAACACAATAAAATAGAAAGAGTATTCATGTCAATGAAAATGACATGGATACAGGATGGTAGATGGGTAAAGAGACAAATCTAGAGAGCCGAATGGCCAGAATCTGTAGAGGCAATGTTTTGCTGCAGTGTTGGTCTGTATATGTTGTGCGCATATATCCACAAGTGGTCAAGTGCGAGTAGGCCATGAACCAACTGTAATAACCTAAAATTTTGTCGAATTTAAAAATTTATTTTGGATTAAAAATATACGTACGAAGCATATTCAACGAACGTATAAATAAAATTTATGAACGATGAACGTTACATCGTTAAAATTATTATGCATTTGAGACACAGGTTTAAGCCTAAAAATTTGAGATCATTGAACGAAATGTTATTATGAAATATTTGGGATAATTAAATCGACAACGATTAATTATCGAGAGACGTTATGATCGCATGTTTATTTATAACGAACGAATCAACGTTAATATTATAACGTAACGGTTTTTAATTCCAAAAAGTTATATCGTCAAAGGAATACGATATTAATGTTTTTGATACGATTAAATAGACACGAAATAATTAACAGAAGATTATTACTACGAAACTGAGATAAAAATAGACTCACGAAAATATAACGAGGGAATACATTTATTTTCTTTTCTTGTGTATAACGAAAATATAACGAAAAATAGACTCACGAAAATATAACGAATTTAAAAAAAATTCCCTACATTTCTTTTCTTCATTTGTGCTGCACTCACCCCGCAACAACTCCACTCACTCACGCACCACCCGACCGCCTCCACCAACACACCACGACACACTCCACCAACATCACCAACCACACCTCATCATCATCAAAAGGCCGGGAAATCGCGTAGCTAGGAGAAAGGAGGAAAGCCGCGTGTCCTTCCTTCGCGTCTATTCCCCTTTGTGCGCGTCGCCTTGAGCCGATGCCGCCACCACCTTACTCCGACAACCACGTAGCTCTCCATACTCCCGCCATGATCAACGTCGCGTGAGGAAGATAAGCAGCCGAGGACAGCCACCATGAGCAGCAGGCAGCCGCGATGAAGTAGCAGCCGCGCGTGGTCCCTCTTGCTCACCTCGTGTCATCCTCACGTAGCCACCACCTTGAACAACGCTGTCACTTTCCCGACGTTCATCAAGGATGGTTTGATAAGCTGGAACGATGCAGAGAAGACTAGCATGGTCACGCGCAAGGATGTTATGCATAAACCGAGAAAACCATGAAATAATAACTTTTCAGCGAAACCAGAGATTCCGACGATGTTTTCCGGCAACCAATATGTCCAGAGGGGTGGTGACAGGTAGATGGCGAAGGGAGTGAGGCTCGGGTGCCTTTGGTTTTGAGATTTGGACGTAAACGAACGTTAAAACGCCTTAACCAGATTTTTCGACCAAGTTCCGGCCAAAGTCCGACGGGCAGCGGTGAAAACGTTTAGTAGAGTAAGGTGATGTGTTTTAATGACATTGGGTGTAATGGGTGTCGAAATTGGCACGTAAACAAGCTTTAAAACGGCTTAACGAAGTATTTCCGGCGACGTTCCGGCCATATTCCGGCCACCGGCGGTGACGGCAGCGGGGACACGACGGTGAAGAAGGCAGAACAGCGGTACGATGACCTCGGGTGTCAAAGGTCCTAGGGTTTCTAAGGGATTCTTTAACCACTACAAAAAACCTGCATACTTTACGACGGATCAATTCCGTCGTAAAAAGGAATATTCCGTCGCAAAAAGGAATATTCCGTCGTAGGAACATATTTGCGACGTAATTTGCGACGGCACTTTCCGTCGCAATATATGGCGTCGCAAAAACCGTAATTTGCGACGGATCCGTCGCAAACAAAGATATTCTGCGACTGATTGACATTTTCCGTCGTAGAATATAAATTGTGAAACTTATTTTGATTTGCGACGGATTCCGTCGCAGACATAAATAAATATTCTTTTAATTAAGTCCTAATATAAATAAATAATTAACTAAAATAAAAAAATTATAGCCACCTGCGACGGATTCCATTGCAAAGTGTTAATCATTTCTGCGACGGATTCCGTCGCAGATGTTATTCAATTAATTAAATTTACCTACGACGGAATCCGTCGCAAACTGTAAATCATTTCTGCGACGGATTCCGTCTCAGATGTTATTCAATTAATTAACTTTCTATGCGACGGATTCCGTCGCATAATATCATTTTACACTATTTGTCATTTGCGACGGATTCCGTCGCACAATGTGAATCTTTTTTAAAAATAAATAATAATTATTGATATTTACCGAAATACCTGTTTTAAATAACAATATCGTGAATAAAAACATCATAAAAAACAAACCAAAATCGAACAGAATATCAAAAAACATTTCAAAGTTACATTACATTATTCCATCACAAGTTTACAGATACTACAAGTTTACATATACTAATGGCCGGCTAATCCGAGATATCGCTGCTCCGAAGGGCAGGAATCATCGTCTGGACCAGGAGGGAACCTCGGCGTGCCAGTGCCAGCCTCCGCCTGGTAGGTGGAATCGGGATCAGCGCCCATTTGCCTCATCAAAAAGGCAATCTGAGCCTGCATCCGTTCCATAATCTGCTGCTGGGTAAGAACCTGCTCCTGCAACGTCTGCACCTCCTGAGAGTAGTCAGAGTCACGAGCAGACTGTGACTGTGACCTGGAGATCGCAGACAGCT
>JAOVYX010020398.1:0-17082 GCA_035668315.1 Drosera spatulata | reverse complement strand
GGGGAAGATCGACGGCGGCTGGGGGTTGCTGGCGATGATTAGCAGTGGCGGCGTTCGGCAGCGACGAGGCAAACAGGACGGGGGAGCGTTGGGTGGCTTCAGCAGTGGCCTGAGGCGGCGTCCAGCGGCGGCACGAGCAGGGAAGAGGGGAAAAGGAGGAAGGGGGGAGCGGCGATGTGGTTGACTGGGGCGGTGGCCGGCGGTGGGCAGCTGGTGGTGGTGAGGGAGAAGGTTGCGCGGGGGAGAGGGAGAGTGGGGGGAAGAAAAATGGGGAAGGGAGGAGGGGAGGGAGATCGAGGGAGGCTAAGGGGGGACATGTGTCATCCCGTGATTGGCCGGATTAGAATAGTTTGAGATTACGTTATCCTGTAGGTTTATATATGGTATAATTATTTTAACTATTCGTCGAGCTAAATATATGAAAATTCTCAGAATTTTATAACGAGTTCGTATTTATAGTTAAAACGACAATCCGAAAAAAAAAATTTCTCAATTTATTACAACTTCTGTGAAAAGACCAGTAAAATATATGATGATGAGGTATTTGATTTCATTGAGAAGGTCAAGGTTGTAGAAGACTTTCAAGGCATCACATATACATCCACCAGGAGAATTAGGATCATCGTTTCTCCCAATGACTTTGAGGAATTGTTCAAAGTCTCTAATGAAGGACCTTGAGACATTCCAGTCTCTGTTGTGAATGATGGAAGACATGCTATGCTGAGCTAGGAACGTTAGAAGGAAGGCATAAGGATAATGAAGAAATACTTGTCAAAGGCACACAAACTGCTTGCAGACGTGGTCAAGAAGGTGATCAAGTCCAGGAAATTCTCCAAGGAACAAATCACCATTGATCAACAGGAGATAATGTGTGCAATCCTCAGCAAGCACAAAATCAACTTGGCGAAGCTATTAATGTACCAACTGGCCAAAGCAGTAGAGGCCAGACAACCAATTTTCGGAAGGGTTATTAGCATACTCCTGAAAGAAAAACTCAAACTCTCTGATAAGAGAGTAAGGTCGTGGACTGTGGCCAAGCAAATAGATGTGAGAAAGATTGGAAAGCAGCCAATTGGATTCTCAAAGAAGGCAATAATAGTGCAGCCTAGCAAGAAGGAGATTGTGAAGTCCAAGGGAAAGGCTATTAAAAAGACCACCGAAGTGAAGCAAAAGCACACCAGGGTCACCAGAAGGAAGCTTGTTCTGTAGACCTCAGAAGAGGAAACCTTGTCTGAAATCCATACTGCACAGCATATGGAAGTGGAGGAAGAAACTCAGTCTGCACCTGCAGATGAGCAGACTAAAATCAACACTCAAATACCAACAACCTTAGCAACCGTTGAGGGATCATCTGCAAGGAGTCTCCCTCCAAAGGAGCTAAAAATGGTTGTGCTCCATGCTGTAAATATTGCTCTGGAATATCTTAAGGCAGGAGCTGATGAAAACCTTCAGCAACTCATCCTGGAAGCACAACAAAGCTAACAAGAAGTTAGAGAAGGACCCATGGCACAGCTCAGGCAAGGGTTGAATGCACAGGGGTATACAAGATAAGAAATTGAAGACATTGAGGCCAAACTGAGAAGAATGCAGACTGATTAGCTTCTCAGTGCATCTGCTGTAGTCTCTCTGGCAATTAGGGCTGCAACATTAGAGGCGTAGACAACTGCTATCATTTCAATCTCTACTACAGGAATAGAGCTAGTTAGGATTGAAGCTAAGCAACCATCTACTGCATCTGAAGTATGGACCACAACAACAACTACAATGGAAATGCAGACAAGACTGAAATACAAGAGGCACTGCAGACCATCCAATCCTTACAGAAAAAGGTATTGGAACACAGAGTAAAGGCTGATGAACTACTTGGCAAACCTCAAAAGGAAGCCATGACCAGGAGTTCATCAAGGAGCACAAGCTTCCAATGAAGAGAACGTCCAAGGCTGCAAGGCCAAAGCTCATCCCATCAGGACCAACCACAAGATACAGAATCAATCCTGATGGAACCAGAACAGAGATTGGCATTATAGACAACATAACAAAGGTTGAGATAGAACAGTTAATATTGATTCAGAGGAGGGAAGCCAGCAAAAAGAAGGCTTACTGAGCCATACATATTGTTCAGTGGAGCCCTAGAAATCAAGGACTCAACCTTGAGGACCAGAAGACACAAGCAGGCTCAGTTGTAATCTGTGAAATTTGTTCACACTCCGAAAATAGAAGCAGAACTGAAGAGATTAGTGGATAAACATGTCAGGGCAGCAATACTCAAAATCTACGATTATTTGTCCAGACCAACCATAGGCAAGGCACCTTCTTCCAGAGATGACGATATGGCCATGATGAACATCTTGAAACAGAAGGCCATGATGATGATGATATCATAGATGAAGTTGCTAAAGAAGGCATCAAGGAACAGTCCACAGCAGAACGACCTGTTGTAAAAGAACCAGCAACAGAGTCCCTAGCAGTAGCAACAACAGAACCATCAACAGCATCAGCAGAGTCACCAGCAGCAGCAGCTGAGACAGTAGCAACATGAGGATTATCAAAACAAGCGGAATCAGCAGCAGAGGCACCTACGGCAAATGAGGTAGAAACAGTAGAGCCATCAATGGAAGAAACAACTACTGCAGAGAAAGTAGAGACAGACAGATCAACATCAGATATGGCTGCACCACAAGGCATTGAAACAGTTGAAACTGTCTCAGAGGAAAAGAAAGCAGAAAATGAGCAGACTATTGCACAGAAAGGGTTCACATAGGTAGCAGCTCTTGATCTAACTCCTACACAAACAGAGGAGGTGATTGTAGTTGAGGATGAATCTCCTAAAATGACGTTTGCATTAAGGTAATTGCGGACTGCAGCAAACAACCCTTTCAAAGGGGTTACTCTGGAAGAAATCAAGGAACACTTAATGAGTGACACCCCTGCTAGTCAAGAGCACATGCAGACACAAGATGTGTCTGTAAGGTCCACAAGTACAACCTAGAGGGGACGGTGAATAGGTTGTTTTAAATTTTTCAGTATAATGCAGCGGAATAGTGGATTTCAATATACTGATATTCTTTCCAGACTACAGAGAAGGTCTACAACAGAGACTTAAACTTTTAGAGTTTGTCTCTGTTTGCTGTTGTGATTGATTCCTAACATTTATAACAATTCAAAATAATGAAAAGCAAATAAAGAATACAGGATTTATACTAGTTTAGATACTCGTTATCAACTGATAATCGAGAGTTTAGTCCACTCTTCCCCTGGTGACCAGTTTAGTAAATCCAAGAGGTAAGTTCACTATCTTCTTGTTTTTTCCTTACAAGACAACCCCTTCACAAGCTAGCTAACTTATGAAAGGACAACGAACCAAGATCCTTTGCACAGATCCTTCACTGGACTCTGCTGTAGCTTCTATTCTTCAGTGCAGACTAGTGAACCCTTCTTCTTCTTGTTCTTTAATTTAGCTCACTTGAACGGTTTTTGAATTCAGATTGGTTTTGCACACTCTGTACGTTCAATCTCTCGTTCAACAGTATTGTTATTTGAGCTCTTTGATCCCCTTTTATAGGCTGAGGGAATGAAACCGTGACTGTGTACTTGACCTGATGGTGACAGCTAGTCACATATGACTCCCTGTCTATACCCAGATCTGATGCAATCAATGCATTGCTGTGTTGACCCTTTTCTGCAAGATTGATCCTATATTCCGAAGTATTTGCAGGTCTTTGTTATCCATGCATGTCTTAGCTGCTTAGTCGAAATTCTCTGTAGTAGTCTGCATCTGGTGGCCCATAATGCTCTCCATCTGTAGCCGTCTGCTCTCCAGTATTTGACCTAAACTATAGATACCTATCTAATTTCCACCCTAAACACACTAACAACATCATGGCTGATACTTTTAAGTTTTGTTCATCAATTTCTATATAACTTGGAGGGATTACACATTTCTATCAATCTCCCCCTAAATTGATGGGAACAAAACTTCTAAGTAAAACAACAAGCAAACTTCCTAATTATATTATTTGATAAAACAAACACTTAATCTAATTTCTTAGACTAATGTGCAGCAAAGAATTTGACTTTTTTACCTGTGATGCTCACTGTATTTGCTGTGCTTGTAAGGTTGATCCCCAGATGTTCAGTGATGCCTTCTTTTCTCCCGTGAAGCTGCTTCCTTTGAGATCTATGCACTGATGGCCTTTCTTGTAGGGTTTGCTCCCCCTGAGTTCTGTGCCCTGATGACCTCTCGTTCTGAGGCCTTTCGCTTTATTACCTTGTTGGCCTCTCCTGATGCCTTTGTAGCTTTGTTGCCTTTTCCCCTTCTGCTTGATCTTGCTTCTGTTCCTGACCAGAGGGAGTGTCACTCATCAGGTGTTTGTTGATTTGCTTAAGAGTGACACTTTTGAAGGTGTTTTCGGTTGTAGTCTACTTCTCTTTTGGTATAGAGGTTGTTTCCAAAGATTCATCCTCTACTATAATCACCTCCTTTGCTTGTGTGGGAGTAAGATCAAGTGTTGTAACTTGAGTGATCTCTGCTTGCTCAGTGGTCTGTTGATAATTTGTAGATATTTCTTCTGTGATGGCCTCTACTGCATCCCTGCTTGGTGATGCGGTTGGTGATCCCTTTGCTATTGGTTCTGTTGTTGTGACTATCACGATTGATACCTCACTGTCATGTGCTTTTGTTTTTACTGTTGTTTCCTCCTATACTGCTGATTCTAATGGAGTAGGCTCTGTTGTTGGAGACTCTGTTGCTTGCTCTTTTACAGCAGATAGTTCTGCTGTTGATTGTTCCTTGATCCCTTCTTCAGCAACTTCATCAATGATGTCATCATCATCATGGTCTTCTAGCTATGGAAATTCAACATGACCATCATCAACATCTCCTGTGATGGTGCTTTGCCGACTGTTGGTCTTGACAGATAATCATAAACCACCAAGGTGGCTGCCCTGACATCCTTGTCAATCAGCCTTTTTAGTTCAGCTTTCACCTAAGGAATTTGCACAAATTCAACAAGTTGCAGTTGTGCTTGTTTATGTCTCCTGGTCTTGAGGGTTGAGTCCTTGATTTCCAGACCTCCACTGAACAATATGTAGGGTTTAGTGGGCCTCTTTTTCTTGTTGGCCTCCATTCATTGAATTTGAACCAGCTGGTCGATTTCTATCTCTGTCATGCCATTAATTATTCCATTTTTTTTCCTTGAGCCGTCTGCATTTATCCTATACCTCGTGGTTGGTCTTGATAGAATGAGCCTTGGCCTTGCAGCCTCGGACTTTCTTTTGATTGGAAGTTTATGCTCCTTGATGAACTGTTGGATCATTGCTTCCTTCTAAGGCTTGTCAAGAATCTCATCAGTTTTGGCATTGTATTCCAGAACCTTCTCTTGTATGGCTTGGACAGTCTGCAGTGCTTTTATGATCTCTTGCTTTTTTGGAGATTGTGTGGTTATGGTTGTTGTTGTGGCCCACGTTTCTGATGCAGTTGAGGGCTGATCAGCTTCAACCACAGCCAATTCCATTCCTGAGGTAACAGGAATGATTGTTGTTGTGAATATTTCTGCTGCAGTAGTTCTTATTGTTAGTGAGGTTGCACTAGATGTACTCAGTGCTTGCTCAGTCTGCATCCTTCTGAGTTTGGCTTCAATGGCCTCAATTTCTTTTCTTATGTAGCCTTATGCACCTAGCTCTTGCTTGAGCTATGCTTGTGGTCCTTCCCTGACTTTCTAATAGCTTTTCTGAGCTTCTAGGATGAGGTTCTGAAGGTTTTCATCAGCATCAGCTTTCACATACTTCAAAGCTATGTTTGCGTCATGAAGTGCTACAATCTCTGGCTCCTTTAGTGGTAAGGTTTTTGAGGATGATGCCTCAATTGCTGCTACAATTGTTAATTCTTTAGAACTGGCCTCAGTTTGCTCTTCTGTTGATGCAGACTATGCTTCTGCCTTTGTTTCTGTAGGCTGTGCAGCAGGGAGCTTAGATATTGTTTCCTCTACTGAGGTCCACAGAACAAGTTTTCTCCTGGCAACTCTTGCCTACTTTGGTTTAGTTTCTAGTCCCTTTTGATCATCTTCCCTTTATCCTTTTCAGGCTCCTTCTTGGTAGGCTGGTCTACAGCCTTTGCTATCGTCTGCACTGCTGCAGATTTCTTTGAGAAGCCTATTGGTTGCTTCACATTCTTCTTGACATCAATTTGTTTGGCCATTGTCCATGGCCTTCCTCCATTGTCAGGGAGTTTGAGTTTCTCCTTGAGAATGATGCTGATCACTCTTACAAATAGAGATTGTCTAGCCTCTACTGCTTTGACCAATTGATACATTAGTAGTTTGGCCTAGTTGAGTTTGTGCTTGGTGAGTACAGCACACATAATTTCTTGTTGGTCAGAGGTGATCTGATCCTTTGATAACTCTCTTGACATGATCTCCTTCTTCATCGCGTCCGCAAGTAGCTTGTGTTCCTTGGATAGATATTTCTTCATGGTTCATATCCCTTTCTTCTGTCTTTCTTCACTGAGCATTGCATGCCTCCCATCGATCACCACAGAGGGTGGGATGTCTTTGGGTCCTTCATTTGAACTCTAAAAAGTTGCTCAAGTCATTTGGAGTGATGCTTATCTTCATTTTCTTGGTGGATGTGTATGTGATCCCTTGAAACTCCTCAGCAACTTTGGACTTCTCAATGAAGTCAAGTACTTCGTCTTCATATATCCTGCTGGTTTTCTCACAAAAAAAGTTCAAACCTGCGTCTTGAATCAGTTCGGATATCTCCGTTACTTCATTTAATACATTCTTCAGAGTCTCGAAATCAAGAACTACTCCCATTTGCATCGGGTGTTGGCCATTTTCAATGAAATTGAAAGGATTTTCAAGTTCGTGAAAGTGAATTGTGAGAATTCGCAAACTAGGGTTTACAGTAGAGCGATGAAGAGAAAGAGTTAGACTGTTTAGAGTGAGAGAGTGCAAAAGTATTTTTGATTGAAAAATTTTTCATATTTATACTCTTTGAAAAAATTACTGTTACCATTTAATAACTAGCCGTTGCACAGATTCAGTCATTGATTTTGATTGTTGCGGAATTTTAGGCAATCAATTTTAAAACGATATTTCTTTCCAAAAATAGAAATACAATAGGGTATAATAATGCTGGTCTACATTCCACATGTTCTGTAGAGTAGTAGAGCATTTTGGCCAGTTTACTGCTTTAAATCAATTATGCCTAATTCACCTCGGAATTGAATAAACTTGCTCTCATCAAGAGGCTTTGTAAAAATGTCTGTAACTTGTTTTTTTGTTGGAATATATTCAAATTTAATGTGATCTTTTTGCACATGATCTCTGATAAAATGATATTTGTCATCAATGTCCTTGGTCCTGACATGAAAAACTGGATTTTCTGAAATTGCCATTGCAGACGTGTTGTCACAAAATATTGGAGTTTTAGAAAACTTTATGCCTTAGTCCGTAAGCTGTCACCTCATCCATAGTACTTGTGGAGCACAGCTTCCCGCAGCTATGTATTCTGCATCTGCACTAGAGGTTGACATTGTAGTCTGTTTCTTACTGAATCATGAAATCGACATGAACTACTTGTGCTTTTTCTATCAACTCTACAACCTGCAAAGTCTGCATCAGATAAGCCTGTTAGTACAAAATCTGACTCCCTAGGATACCATACACCCAAATCTGGAGTTCCTTTGAGATATCTCAGGATTCTCTTTACTGTAGTGTAATGAGATTCTTTGGGATCAGATTGATACCTTGCACATACACGGACTGAGTACTGGATATCTGGTCTGCTTGCACTAAGGTATAAGACTGAGTCTATTATTCCTCTATACATTGTTTGGCTTATTTCTTTTCCACTTTCATCCTTATCAATTTTTATGAAAGCACTCACAGGCATTTCATTTGACTTATATTTTCTAATCCATATTTCTTAACTGTGTTCTTCAAGTACTTGGCATGATTTATAGATATCCCACTTTCTAACTGTTGTACCTGAAGTCCTAAAAAGTATTTCAATTCTCCCACTAAACTCATTTGAAATTTAGATTTCATCAATGCAGCAAATCTTTCACACAGTTTGTTGTCAGTGCAGCCAAATATAATGTTATCAACATAAATTTGCACTAAGAGTATATGCTCCTTATGTTTCTTAAGAAATAGGGTGGTATCTACCTTTCCTCTCTGAAAATTATTCTCACATAGAAAAGTTGAGAGAGTTTCATACCATGTCCTTGGAGGTTGTTTTAAGCCATATAATGCCTTGTCTAACTTGTAGACATGATGTGGATGTTCAAAGTCTTCAAATCCAGGAGGTTGTTCAACATATACCTCCTCTTGTAGCTTTCCATTGAGGAAGCCACTCTTCACATCTATTTGATAGACTTTGAATCCTTGATATGCAGCATATGCAAGGAACATTCTTATTGCTTCCAGTCTTGCAACAGGGGGTTTTGTCAAAATCAATTCCTTCTTCTTGTGAGTAACCTTTTGCCACTAGCCTGGCTTTATTTTTGATAACTATTCAATTTTCATCAATTTTGTTTCTGAACACCCACATGTAGCCAACAACTGGATAATTCTTAGGTCTTGGCACTAGATACCATACTTCGTTTCTTTGAAACTCATTAAGCTCTTCTTGCATGGCATCAATACAGTTTGGATCACTTAGAGCTTCATTTATTGTCTTTGGCTCCATTTCTGATATGAAGCATGAAGACATGCATTCTCTGGTTGTTGCTTTTCTAGTTTTCTCAGGTGCATCCTTGTCTCCAATGATGTCATCTTGTGTATGTGCCTTGATCCATCTTCTTTTGTCTTGATCAATGGTTGTGTTTTCCAGTTGTTGTATTGTGGGCTGCTCCGGCTCTGTTGCATTATTGTTCTCTTCAGTGTATGCAGATTGCTCATCCTTTTCTACAGGTTCAGAGCTCTTGTCTGCATCCTGTTTATCATCTATGTATGCACATTCCTCATCAAAGACATTAGCATCACGCATGGATATTTTATATTCATCAAAAGACACGTGAACTGACTCCTCAACTGTTTGTATTTTCTTGCTATATACTCTAAAGGCTTTACTAGTTGTGGAGCACCCTAAAAAATTTCCCTCGTCTATCTTAGGGTCAAATTTTCCTAGATGATATTTATCATTGTTATATACATAGCATTTGCATCCAAAAACATGAAAGTATTTGACACTTGGTGTCTTTGCTTTCCACAATTCATAGGGGGTCTTCTTGTGCAGCTTATATATGAGGCATCTATTTTGAATATAGCATGCAGTGTTTACTGCTTCTGCCCAGAAGTTTTTTGGTAAATTAGCGTTAGTAAGCATTGTTCTAGCAGCTTCTACAAGTGTCCTATTTTTTCTTTCTGCTACACCATTTTGTTGAGGTGTTTTAGGTGCTGAAAAGCATGGTCATTACAGTAAACATCTACTCCTGTTTGATCAAATTCAGTACCATGATCTCTCCTAATGGTGATTATTTCAGTTCCTTTCTCATTTTGAATTTGTCTTAGGAATATAGTCAACAGGCTGCAAGTTTCACTCTTTTTGTGTAAGAATATTATCCTTGCATATCTTGAATAGTCATCTACAATAACTAGGGTATACTTCTTTCTATTTAAGCTACTAGACCAAAAAGATCCATGTGTAGTAGTTCTAGTATTCTAACTAATTCTGATGAATTTAAAGGTTTGAAACTTGCTCTAGTCTGCTTTCCATCTTGGCATGGTCTGCATAACTTGTCCTTTTTGAACTTGATTTGAGGAAGTCCTCTCACCGGGTTTTCTGTGGACAATTTAGCTATAGGTTTGAAATTCAAGTGAGCTAACCTCTTATGCCATAGCAAGTTTGTATCTTCAGCACCTTTTGTATAAAGGCATGTAATATGTGCTGACTGAGATGAATTGAAGTCTACTGATAGATATTTCCTTTTCTAGTTCCTATGAGCTTGACTTCTTTGGTGATTTTGTCTCTCACTTATCATGAATCATGAGTGAAAGAAACATCATAATTTTTGTCCCATAATTGGCTAATTGAAAGTAGGTTATGTTCTAAACCTCTAACATAAGTTACATCTCTAAAGATTAAGAAACCTGTACCAAGGGTTCCATAACCTTTAGTTTTACCTATTGTGCCTCCTCCAAAGATGACTAGGGGTCCTTCTTCTTTTCTGTAATCTTTCAAAATGCTTTTGTTCCCTATCATGTGCCCAGAACATCCACTGTTCAGGTACCATGTTCTACCCTGTTGTTTATGCAGTAAAGCATTGAAAGCTTGTACATGATACCCACAATATGGGTCCTTGTTAGTTTTGGGCATCCACACTTGAATAATTTTCTTGTGTAGAGTCCAACATTCGAATGACTTGTGGCCAGATTTGCCACAGGTATAGCAGTATACCCTTGGTCTTATTGCCATAGATGGTCTGCTAGTATTTCTCCACCTCTTCTGCTGCATTCTGCATGTGCAAACGGGCTTTAGATGTTGTTTTCTCCATGCAGTATTGGAAGTATTGTTCTATACTGAATGGTTTGGTGCATACTGGGATCTGTATGGCCTTTTACTGGTTTCAATCTTATGATTCCAGGCCTTCTGAACCTTGTGGTGTTCTGCACTAGTTCGTGCTGGTTCTTTGCTCAAGGATTTAACCCTTTGGGTTTGAGCAGTAGAGGCATTACTCCTCTGCTCTCCTTGTTCAGTAGAGGCTTTATCCTTCTTCAAAACTTTTGCAGAGGTTTGCTTTGCCTTTCTCTGATTGGTTGTGATATTGTCAATCACTTTTGAGTGTGACAGATCATTCAACCAGTCCTTGTAACATAATCGTGTCTTATCATGTGAGAATTGACCCATGTTTAGCATCTTTTGCAAGTTTAGGGTCTTTCCATTTCATGTATCTACCTAAGCTTGAAACTCAGCAGTTCTCATTGTGAGTGTTTCCACTATTGCATTGAGAAGCTTTATCTTTAAATCTGATTTCTTCAACTCATTTTGAGCTACTGTTAGGTCACTTGTTATACAGTCAATCTCTTCTTATACTAGATTATAATTCTCTTTATGTTCCCTTGAGAGGGAAGAAAGCTTTCAGAGGTTTCTTGAAGTGCCTCCTTCAATTCCTCTATAGTAGATCTGAGTTAGAGAGATCAAATACCTGTTACTTTTCTTCATTCTTTGCCATGAGACAGAGCTGAGCATTAGAGATTGTTTCTTCATCATCTGAGTATGTCTCACTCCAGATCTTAGCAGCATAGGCCTTGCCTTTTTCTTTTCTTCCAGAGTTTCCTTTTCCATATTCCTTCTTGTTCTTTTGTGCAGATAGCTCAGGTCGTTTGCATTGTGCAGCAAAGCGCCCTGGCTTTCCGCAATTGTAGGAGACCTCCTTCTCTGCTTATTTGGTCTTGTTTGAGAAGTTCTTCTTGAAATTTTTCTTCTTGAACAGTTTTCTGAACTTCTTGCCAAACAGTTCAAGTTCTTCTGATATAGCCTGTTCACTTGCAGATGAGGTGTCACTCATTTCCTCTTCTGCCATGGATCTCAGAATTTTTTCTTGAGCTTTGAAGCCCAGAGTTTTCTTCCTAGCCTCATCAATCTGTCTCTTCTGCTCTACTTCCAAGTTGTATGTATGCAGCACACCATATAGTTTTGCTAAGGATATCTTGGCAAGATCCATGTACTCCCTTATTGCTGTGGTCTTTGCCCCTCAGACCTCACCAAGTGATCTCATGAACTTTAGGTTGACTTTCTTCTTATCAAAAGTCTTCCCTAAAGTTTTCAGATTGTTGATAAGTACATTGAACCTCTCATAAAAGCTGGTCAAGTTTTCATCAGATCTCATTGAGACCCAATCATACTACTGCATCAAGACATCCTTCTTGTTTTCCCTGATTTCATTTCTTCCTTCATTCCTGAGCAGTAGAGCACCCCATGCTTCCTTTGCATTGGTTGTATGAACCACTATTTCAAACATATCATCATCAAGAGCTTTGAATATTTGATTTCTTGCTCTTCTGTTCACCAGCACCAAATCCCATTCCTCTTTTTCCAGAGAGACTTGGGTTTGTCTGCTTTTCTGGATGCATCAACTGGATCTAGCATCTTTGGAATATATGGCCCATCTGTGATCACATCATGCATTCTTTTATCAATTGAATCTAGATGTGCAAGTATCCTCAACTTTCAATGATTGAATTTGTCAAAAGAGAATGCTGGAGGCTCTCCACTGTTAGGGCATTTAGGTAACTTTGGAGGAGCAATGATTTCTTCACAAAATAAATTGTTAGTAACTTCTTTGCAGAAATAAAACAAAAGATATGATTGCTTCTTTCCAAAACTATTAAGTCTAGAAAATCACGCTCTGATATCAATTGTAAGATTCACAAGTACAACCTAGAGGGGAGGGGTGAATAGATCGTTTTAAATTTATCAGTGTAATGCAGCGGAATAGTGGATTTCAATGCACTGATGTTCTATGTAGACTACTGAGAAGGTCTATAGTAGAGACTTAAACTTTGAGACTTTGTCTCTGTTTGCTGTTGTGATTGATTCCTAACAATTCTAACGATTCAAAACAATGAAAAGCAAACAAAGAACACAGGATTTATACTGATTCAGACACTCCTTATCAACTGATAATTGAGAGTTTAGTCCAGTCTTCCCTTGGTGACCAGTTTAGTCAATCTAAGAGGTGAGTTCACTATCTTCTTATTTTTGGCTTTCAAGACAACCCCTTTACAAGCTAGCTGACTTGTTAAAGGCAAACACAGATCCTTCACTGGACTCTGCTACAGCTTTCGTTCTTTAGTGCAGACTAATGAACCCTTCTTCTTCCTGTTCTTCAATTCAACTCATTTGAACAATTTTGAATTTCAGATTGGTTTTGCACACTTTGTTAGTTCAATCTCTCGTTCAACAGCATTGTTCTTTGAGCTCTTTGATCCACATTTAAAGGCTGAGGGAATGAACCCGTGACTTGTGTACTTGATCTGATGGTGACAGCTTGTCACATGTGATCCTTCGCTGATGTTGACAGCTCACCTTTTTCTGATCCTCTTACTGTCACTCTGAATCTCAAATCTTCGATTTGATTGATCCTCAGACTTCTGCCCCAACCAGAGCAACCATCTCTACTGCACTCCAGTCTGCTACAACTCAGTCTGCACTCAGTATTGTTGAGACCTCGTCTTCACCCAGTCACTGCATCAATCTTGTCTGTACCCAATCTGATGCAATCCATGCACTGCTGTGTTGGCCCTTGTCTGCAAGATCAATCCTAGATCTTGAAGCATTTGTAGGTTTTTTGTCGTCCATGCATGTCTTAGCTGCTTAACCGAAATCCTCTATACTAGTCTGCATCTGGTGGCTCACATTACTCTCCATCTGTGGCCGTCTGCTCTCCGGCATCTGACCTAAACTGCAGATACCTACCTAATTTCCACCCTAAGCACACTAACAACATCATGGCTACTACTTCTAAGTTTTGTTCATCAATTTCAATACAACTTGGAGGGATTGTAAATTCCTATCACTCTCAGTGATCGAAAAACGTCAGCGCTTTTCAATAAACCATCATCGGTTTTGTTGTCCAGAGACCACCTTCAAAATAAAATATCAAAACCGCCACCGGTTTCTGAAACCTTCACCGGTTTAAAATCGCTGAGAGCACCTCAAACAGGAACACCAAAAACCAGTGACGGTTTTTGATAACTAAGAGCAACATTAACTGGAACACTAAAAACCGGTGATGGTTTTCCTGAAACCGTCAACGGTTTTTTCCAGATATGTAATTCAACTCCCTGACCCCTTCTTCTTCCCCCCACTTTTTCCCCTCTTCTCTCTCTTGGACCCCAAACCCTAACACACCCAAACTACAAATTACAACCATTTGAGTCCAAATCTCATCACGTCTATACCCATTCTTTAATTCTCACGAATTCACTCCTAATTTTCATTTTGATTTCAATGCTTAACAACCGAGGTCGAAGACAACCGGGTAATGATGATAGATCGGATGATGACTACAACACATCCGATGTATCGAGGACACCATCTCCTCCATAACCCCGACGTAGTGCACCCTGTCACAATCCTTCTAGGGCGACGGGAAAGGGGAAACAACCGACCAAGGAGACGGGAAAGGGAAAACGAAGGTCGATGGAAGACGTGGGTGTGGAGAAGTTGAAGATTGGTTGAAATACCAGTGGTTCTCGTCGAAAGAACACGATGAATGCCGAGAGACCCATGCAAATCGACCCAACGGGAGGTAGTCAATCTAGTGCCACTCTCAGGTTTCTATCCGATCATTATGAGGGTGTGTATGATGAGCATTGAAGAAAGAACTTAATTATGGGCATGTGATTGATCTTGTTTGGCTTGAGCAAAACAACTTTCCGAGGTTTCGTGATTGGTTTGAAGCTCAAGGTTGGAAAGATTTGGTAGCCAATAGGACAACTAGATGTTATCCGGAGATGCACTACAAAAAAAAGGCGATTTTACGACGGCAAACAATTGCGACAGATTCTTTCCGTCGCAAAATTTTGTATTCTGCGACGGATCCGTCGCAAAAAAAAAATATGAGAAAAAGAAAATTAAAAGAAACAAATTTACGACGGAAAGTCAAGATCCATCACAAACCAGTAACAAACCTACGACGGATTTTGTCGCACACATGCATAGGTAAAAATTATGAAAAAATATTAACAGCAAATTAAGTTTATGCGACGGAATCCGTCGCAATATCACGCTTTACGCAAACTTTTTTCCTCAAATTTTTCCTAAGTGTTGTGAAGACAGCATATCTGCGACGGGTCCGTCGCAATAACACAATGTTTTGTGACGGATCCGTCACAGTACACTTAGAAAAATTTTATTATACGATATTATGTTTAAGGTTGTTCAGGAAAAATACGTCGAAGTGTGTAATAAAATTTCAATTTCATTAATAAAATTTCATATTATATATTATGAATTAACTTATCGTACCTAAATTGTAAATGTATCAAAGGTATATAAGACACCAGTGGTAGCATAATTAATGATTCGATTATTTGTTATCTTATAAACAATGATATAGATGATTTATATCTCATTTATTCGCTTGTGATATTTGGATGATGAATGTAAAGTTTTAAAGCTCAGTCATACGGTTAAGGGTTTATGTTTAGGGTTTAGGGTTTGGATTATTTTTAGTAATTACATTTCTGCGACGGAATTCGTCGCGAAGTATTAAGAAAAAATCAATCAATGATTTTGCATTATAAAGTAATAATGTTACATATTAAAGTTTGAAATCATTACCCAAAACTAAGATAATTATAATTCTAAAATTTTTTTATGCGTTTCAATGCATTTCAAGTGAAAAGTTTTCATTAATTTATCGTACCTTAATTGTAAATGTATCAAAGATATATAAAATAGAAGCGATAGCGTAATTAATGTTTGGACTATTTACTATTTTCTAAATAGTGATATTTGGATGAGAATGTATGGTTTTAAAGTTCGATCATAAGGTTCAGGGTTAGGGTTTAGGGTTTGGACTAATTTTGATGGTTTGCGACGAAAACCGTCGGATAGGATTAAAATATATATAATTTTGTTAAAATGTTAAAACATGATTTGCGACGGATCCGTCGCAATACTAGGTCAAAATAAAAAGGTCGTTTGCGACGGATTCCGTCACAGAACGAGGTTAAATTTTTTTAATGATGTTCTACGACGGATTCAGTCATAGAACCTCTGTATATATATTCAGCCACCGGCCGCTTTCCCTTCCTCTCTTTCCTTTTTTCTTTTTCCCCGTCCAAGCCGCTGTCGTTCTCTGCCGCCGTCCACCCCCCTGCCGTCCTCGCCGTCCGACGCCGTCCACCGCCGCCTCGTCTCCCGCAACCACACCGCCTCGCCGTCCCGTCCTTTGCCATAGCCGCAGCCATACGCCACCGCCCCTATGGCCACCGCCATTGCCTCGCCGTGCCCAGCCTCGCCCTACCCCACCTTGCCGTGCCTCACCGCAACAGCCAGCCAGCCACCTCCTACCATGCCTCGCCGGCCGCAACCAGCCCGCCTCGCCACCGCCGCAGCCTCCTGCCTGTGTCGCCGACGCCGCTTCACCGCTCGCAACCGCCCCGCCCCACCTCCTGTTCAAGGTGGTAGTTTCATGTTGCTGCTTGTTGATGGTTGATTGTTGATTGTTGCTTGTTGCTTGTTGCTGTTGTTGTTGCTAGGTATGTGATATAATTGGCTTGCTTGTTCCTGCTTAAATCTAATAGTGAAGTCTATTTGTATGTTGTCATTGAAGTTTCATGTTGGATAGAAGTTTCATGTTACAAAATGATCCAAATGTTATAAATCAACTTAAAAGTTACGTCTTGTCTATAAGTTACATTAAACAAAATACAGCAAATGTTATAGATTGATCTAGCTATTGATTCTTCGTTCATGCTTGGAATGTTCTCTTGTTTGATTCGATTATCTATTTCCACATATTCATTCTTGTTAGGTATGTTAAAGTAGATAGTTAGATTGATTATACATTCTTATTTGATAATCAATATTCTCACGAGCGTGATTTAGAATACCACTAGATCATAACCAAACCATTCTAAATGACAAATCACATTAATTATCATCTATGATTGATTCTTGAAGCGAGAATGAAGTTAATCGAATCCAACGCTGGTTGATTACAGCATCGTCTTTTTAAGTTACGATTCTGTGGAGCTCCTTACATAAGGTCGTATTCAATTATGCATAAATCAACTTAAAAGTTACATCTTGCCTATAAGTTATAATTTGCAAAATGCAACAAATGTTATCCATCAATTAATACTTCATATTGGATTTAATACAAAAATTAGATCGATATGGAGTTGTATCGATCTTGGATGTACGAACGATTGGATGGATGACACTTGAATCGTCAATTTATTGAAGGGATCGAAGAGTTTGTACAGAATGCTCTTCAACACGACGAGGGTCATTTCCCGAGACGTTTAAGATGTCCTTGTACAAATATAAGAACGGGAGATTTCAAATGGTGGATGATTTGAAGTATCACCTAATTACTAGGGGATTCAGGAAGAATTATTATGT
>JAOVYX010020397.1:0-17085 GCA_035668315.1 Drosera spatulata | reverse complement strand
CTTACTAAATACCGAAGCCCCTTTGCCGGTTATTGGATTTTGGATCCTTCAAGAGTTAAGCTTTGACACTTCTCCAATCCGATTCGATGGCACAACTTCAAGGCTTCTTGATTACAAGTAAAATCTTATGTATTTTGTGAACTTTCAGATTAGTGCGAAAGTAATGAAGAAATGAGATTTTCTTTGATGAATATGAAGTAGAGGGAGAATGATTTGCTTGGAATGAATGAAGAAGACAATGAATATGAAGTAGTTGTTATTGAAAGGATGAAACCTTATTTATAGAGTAACATGAATATATTTGATAGACATATATGACCCTAAATATAGCCGTTATATAATTGTTGGAGGGGATATTTTGGTCTTTTTTTTTTAAAAGATCCGTTAGGAATTAAAGTACACATCAAAATTCCGTTCACGTTTTTGAAAAAACGTCAAACGGAATTCACAAAACCGGTGACAGTTTTTTAAAAACGTCACCGGTTTTCCCATGCCCAAAGCCCAATCAATCAGGACAGAATGGTTGATTTCTGAGATCTGAGAAAACCGTCATCGGTTTTACAAAAACGTTGACGTTTTAGCAACAACCGGCAACGTTTTAGGGAAACCAGTGACGTTTTTTTCAGATTTCAGAAACCAACCTTTCTGCTTGGAATGTGCATGGGTGATCAGCCAAAATCGTTGACGGTTTTCGAAAAATCGTCAACGGTTTTTACCAATGGCTATTTTTTTAAAAAGGGCTTCCGGTTGATCGGGCCGGACGGATAAAGCCCGGTCCGTCCAACCAACCGGGAGCCCGGACCATGGGCCAGGTCGGACAGGCATCCGCCGGGGTCAAAGCCCATTGGGCCCGTCCAACCAAGGCCCACAGGCCGGGCCGACCCGTCCGAGCTACAGTACCGGGCTTGAAAGCCCGGACCGAAATCCAGCCCGACCCGCTTAATTGACAACACTACCCATTTCTATGACAATTGAACTATGAATAGCAATATTCATTCAAGCTTATAATCATAATTAACATACTACCAAAGAACGCGAAAAATAACCCATTTGGTTGGCATTACGGTTGAATACCAAATCTAAGCAAAGAAAGCAGATATGGACCAAATAGCATTTCCGTACATGAAACAAAAAGCTGCCCTCCTAAGAAACTGGAAGATGCATGAAAAGATACTGTAACAACCAAGCAATCTATAAGTATTTGCCATCGATAAGATGCTTTATGTTAATAGCATACGCAAGTCGAAATGCTCATGAAAATATCATGTGTCAAAAATCAAGATAAACAAGCACGTCGATATCAAGTGGGGCACATGACCGAAGATGACTAAGCTAAGCAAGCAAAACCTTATCCACACGTGTCGTCCTCTCATTATCGACGTCTGTGACAAGTCCATTGCATGTCAAGCCGTGAACGACGTGACACCTCAACCACACGTGTCGTCGCTTCGTCGTCGACGCCTGTGACAAGACAGGCATCAAAATCTCTATAAATAGGGCAAGTTTAGGGTTTAAAAAAAAAGTAACAAACACCTAAAGTAGTTCTAAGGGAGAGAAAACAAGGACAAGACGTGGACTAAGCAAGCACGACGGGGTCGGTGACCAACGAAACTAAGAAGGCATAATCTCTTACGACAAGAACAACGCAAGCGTAAATAAGATAATTATATCTATGGTTAACTTTTAAACGTGCTTTAAGTAATTCAGCCGGCGTCCTAAACGATTCATGAAAACCAAATCTTTATATCTGCAAAAGCCATACTTTATGTTACACTATGACATGTTTTTAAGCATCAACATATATACTGACCAAGTCAAGTTTAAATAAGAGTTTTTGATAAGCTGTTTTGCGAGTTAAGTAAACCAAGGGAGTAAAATCCCAACCAAGTAACCAATGACGTACGTCGATGGATCTATGATGACCATAGGTGCACCGAACCAAAATAATACCAAGTTACAAGAACTCGCACACATGTTACTTTATGTTTTAAAGGCCAAGTCTCTTTATTCCCATGTGAATTGATTATGGAAATAAGCAAGCAAATGTTCTAAGAATGTTATTTTACATGTTTTCGCTACACTGTTTAAATAACGACTTTATCATACCTGAAATCTCTTTAATGTAAACATGTCTCTTTTACATGCCATAGTATAATTATTGAGGCTTTTCTCATTTTCTCCATGCTTTCAATAATTTCAGATAATCATGGTAACCCGAGAAACCACCAGTAGCGAGTGAACCTAGTATTATGTCTTTTATGTTTTGCCATGTAAATAAGCTCAACTTTACTTTTGCCATGTGATGCAATAAAAGTTGATGTTTTTACTACTCTTTTGTAATATTATTCATCATATTACAAGAGCCTTTCGATTCAATCTCGAACTTGAGATTGGGTCGTGACGATGACGCGTACCACCCCAAGGTGGGGCGTTACAGATACCCACAACAGGAAGCACAAAACCACGTGCTACTCCCCAAGAGAAAAAACAAAACAAAACATAAAAAATCCAAACATTATAAGAGGAAGTAAAACCAGAGACTTCATCAAGAGTAAAAGTACAGAAGCCAATGTGCAAGAAAGACAACTCTAATAGGATGCATGATAATATTTCACTTAAAAACTAATGTACACAAACAATATCATTCTCTGTAAAGTACACTGTACTAATTGCCATTTCAAGCCAATTATGTCTAAACAAACATGAGAAGTGGGTTGTACTTTGCACAGACAGCAAAAATACGAAGGAGAAGAACTAAACTGAAGCAAACCCATAGCAGGATCTCTGGAAAAAATAAAAAAAAACCTCAAACCCAAAACACTTAAATTCATCAAGTACTTGATATGCAGAAGAGAATCATTATAACAATAACAATAAATCAACTTTTATCCCATCAAATAGGATCGGCTGCATAAATACGACGACGTCATTTCAATCTGTACAAATTTTCACAAATCGTTATATTCATGTTGAGAGATCCAACGGGACATTTTACGTGTTGTTTGTTGACTACCTAACACATAACCCTCATCATTTGATCCGAACTTGAGACGGACTAGGCCGGGATAAAAAATCACCAACCTAGATAAGTTTAGAACAGAATCATTATCTAAAGCAATAATCAAAAGCACACACAAAAAAACTTGCTTTTCATCAATAAAAAGAAATTGAAAAGAAAAAAAAAACAGAGGATATAAGAAGACAAATCATGCCAAGAGGAGGGCGGCTATGTGTTGATCTCTGCCATGAATTACCTCGTCGATTGCTATAATTCTCACGACCCTGTCGACCCCAATTTTCCCTCGCCATGACCCACAAAAATCAAACCAAAACCCAGTAAAATTAAACCAAAACCCCTGAAAAAGATCGAAAATTTCTCGACGAACAAGCAGCAAAACCAGACCCTAGAAACCCTAGCCGGAACAAAATTGGGAGATTCTTGGGTATGATTCAATTAATTGAATGGAAAATTGAAGATAGCGGGTATGAAATCGAACCAATTTGAATGAGAAAATTTGGAGAAAGAAAGTTGGTGATTATTGGGCGAATTTGAATGGGCTCGTGAGAAATATATTTTGTGGTTTCTTGTGTATGTGAAACAACTGCGATGGAGGGCGGAAACACAAGAGAAAGACATCAAAGAAATGCAATAAATCGTTCTCAATGTGATTATGTGACCTACTCCATCTATTTATTGTTACTGTTTTGTCGTCTTGTTTATTTTTTTTGTCGGTTTATTGAAATTTTGTACAGTACGAAAATGTTTTGTTCGAACTTCCAAACAAAAATATACAAAAGAAAATAGAGTCTTTTATAATTTTATATTTTTTTATAAACAAAATTATCAAATTATATTCATAAATAATTTAATTATTAAAATGAATCAATTTTTAAAATATAATGAGAGAAGACGCTCTGCGTCATTTGCAGAGAAAGACGCAGGGCGTCTTCATAAAGACGCACGGCGCCTTCCTAAAGACGATGCCGGGGATGTCGATGTCGAGGAAGTCCGGCCAATGACACGAAAGACACGCATAGGCCCGATTCGTGGGTCTTGGTGAGGCTCCCTGCGGTGTGAGTCGACGACGATGTGGTCGATTTGAGTCTGAGAGTTATAAACACAAGGTGTGGGTGATCACCTTTTTCATCTTGCAACCAAATTAAAGACGCCCTGCGTCTGCGTCTTCATCCCAACTAAAGGCGTAGGGCATTTTTTTTCTACTAAAGTCGCAAGGCGTCTTTTATTGGGATCGTGTATGGCGTCTTCTCTCATTATATTTTAAAAACTGACCCATTTTGATAATTAAATTGTTTATGAATCTTGCTTGATAATTTTGTTTATAAAAAGACCTAAAAATATAAAAAGCTCAAGAATATAAGCATTTACACATTAAGAAGATATCTTTGTCAAAAAAAGAAAAAGAAAAAGAGGATTAACAAGATGTGGCTTAAATGTATTTTCCACAAAAAAAAAAAAGATATGGTTTAAATGTAACAAGAGTTGAAGAATTGTTTCACAACTCTGTAATAATTTGAGGTACATCTTGGTAGCAGAATAATTCAGGATCTGACTTCAAAGATATGTTTGGTATGTTGTATGATCTACAAGATATTTTCCCGTTATTATTACCTGTAGAGATTAAGTTCAGAAGTACTAGAAGGGAAGATTAACATCTATTTTCACCCGGTACATATCGTACATTGATATGGAGAGCGTGTTCAAGAAAAATGCAATTTTGTCCAAAAGAAAAAGAAAAAAAGAAAAAAATCGATAAAAAGAAAAGCAACAATACATAAAATCCCACCGTATTTGAAATTCAAAATAATTAACAAAACATAAAAAAATAATAATAATGATTGATTTGAATTTATTTTTGCCTATTGTTGTTGTCTATGAACAACAGCAACTACAAAATGTTTTTAACGGATAGATCATCAGATTTAAAATTCATATGAATTTTTTAATGTTTTAATTTCTCCTCTTCTTTTTGAATCTAACGGTCATAAATACTCTTCAGTTACTTGTTGGAAACTGTTGCATTAACCTCTTTTTTATCGTATAAAAAATACTATAATTTTAGAATATATTTAAGATTATGAGTTTTGTTTTTATAATAAATTGTTTGATCATCTTAATCCCCTCCATCGTATGAAAATACATAAGTTATATTGTGATCAATATTTAACAAAAACGATCCAATTTTATGTTTTTTTTTTTCAAATGAAAAAAAGACTAATAAAACGTTAATCAATCAACTATCACGATCTCATTTCTAACCCTAACAAGCTTTTGAAGATGCAAAGAGTTGATCCACTGTAGCAAGCATTTCAGGATGCAAAGATTACCGAATTTTTCATTAAATTTGATACGACTACTTTATAGATAAAACAATAGGCTTCACAAAGAATGTGTTCAAGACAAACAATGTTGGCCAGTACAACACTCTCCTACAAGTTGACACGATAACACATGGCGCCGAAAAATAGTTGGTCTAAGCTACATATCTCGGGACAACGAGGAGACAACAAACAGTAACATAAACCTGAACCCAAAGACATTCACTCAGGCTGTTTGACATTGTTATTTAAAATCAAAAAAATCAAACTAAGAAAAAAAAACTAATAACGAAAATCATAATCAGTTTGTGAAAAGAAATGATTTTGGATAAAAAAATCTTGAATATTATAATAAGATGAAATAAAAAATTATTTTTTATGGTTATTCGTTTTCTGTCTCTAATTCAACCTTAAAAAAAAAAAAACATGATGCCAAATAATTTTGATTCATCAGTCAATAAAACGAAAATAAAAAATGATAGCAAACGAACCCTTATCAAATGACTGATCGGAGATCGGTGTAATGTTTCAAAATCAGACCTATATCAATATAATATTTTTTTGCCTCACGAACGATACAACAACAATATGGTTGGTGTTCTCGTCACAAACAGATTCTAAAGATTTCACAAACAACACAACATATACAATAATGTTTGAACGAGTTATTTGGCTAATCGACGATTGCTAACGATTCTGACTTCACGCAGACGAGTTGCAACTTTGTTGCAAAACCGCAATTCGAATATTGGACGGGTTTTGAGTGTTAGCTCACCTTACTGGGATTGTATTACTCCGTCCTGACCATCGTAGCATGTGTGTCACCTAGGGTACAAGGGGTGTGATGACTCCAGGTCATTTTCACCTTCCCGACCATACCTACTCTGAAGAGCTTTGTTCGTCCACACAGCAAATAAGATAATGCGATTTCTTTCCTATGTTTCGTTTAAAATAAATATCAAACCTAATCACCGGAACCTCAAAATGGTGTTCCGTCATAGCCATTACTTGCATGCAAATAACATAGGATATTATAGGGTTGTTTGGTATCACTATCCAAAATATAAAAATCAAAATTAATAATAGAAATAGAAAATCAAAAATCAAAATCATTTTATAAAAAAAAGTTTTTATAATAAAAATAAAATAAATACGACACTAAAATGAATCAGAAATCAAAAACAGAATACCAATTTTTATGAATTTTTGTTTTTAATTCTCATTTCATTAATTTGATAATAAAATAAAAAATAAAAAATATTTTTTTTTTAATTTTATCGAATAATAAACCAAAAACCAAGAAATAAAAATCAATCACGAAACAATCCGCCGAGAATATCACAACCCATCACCACTTCCCATCAAACATTGACCAACTTGCCTCTACCTCCCCACCCATCCTTCGCACCAAACCCCAGGGGCAATCTCGTCATTCTACCCTCGCCTCAAACCCAACACTCAACCAGCCCCCACTTTTCCCGCAGTCGCCGGAACCCTAGCTCGATCTCCGGCCAAAAATGGCGGCGGCGCGATTCTACATGATCTTCGACCTCGCGCTGATGATGATTCTCGGGATCGATTGTGTGGGCAACGGGAAATGGAGCACGGTGGTGGCGCTGAGGATGTCGCCGGAGAGGGAGCTCCGACCGAGAGCGGACGGAGCTACGTTCAAGGTGGGGGTGTTCGCGGACTTGCATTTCGGGGAGAACGCGTGGACGGATTGGGGGCCGAAGCAGGATGTGAATTCGGTGAGAGTGATGGAGGGAGTGCTCGATGTGGAAAAACCAGGTGAGAGGATAGGGAAGGTCTTGTTTTGCGTCGATTCGTTGTTCGTCGTTTGATTGCCGGAATGTATGTGATTGGCGTATTAGGAAAACAGTTTCTCTTTTGTTCTTAACTGGGGTAAGACTGCATACATCCCCCACACCTTGTCCTGTGACGGGAATACTGAGTTGTTGCTGTTGAACATGTGATTGACATCGAAGATTTGACTCTCTTTTTCATGATTTTTATGTATTGGTTGTTCAATTCTTGGCATGATATGTGCTGAGTTTGGATTTGAGGTAGTTAAAGGTGTATGTGGTGAGATTGAGTGATATGTGAACTCATGTATATGATGGTCGAAGATGTGGTGCAAAGTTATCAGATGATGGAATATGTGGCCAATTCAGTATGCATTTACGTGCATACATTGAGCGATTGTTGGAATCATGGAGGTCTGTGAGAGTCTGTGATACTGCATAAACTGCAGTGGGCTAAAGCATGAAGCTGCTTAGGCTGGTTGTTGTGGTGGTCTGCTTGAGATGTATGATACTATGATCACTAAGGTTATCAATGTCATCAACGTTTTAGTTTATTAGCAATTTGCTTTGCAGATGCTTTAGGTCAAATAAGTTTGTTGCAGGATACTCTGTTTGTGTTTATCAATGCTGAAAGTGCTTATTTTGATGAGCTCCTCTCAATCACGGATTCTATGGCTTATAAGCTATAAATTGTTTATTTCTGAAATTGTTTTGGCGGTCAGAGATGGGAGACCATGGGATTGACAATATGCGTTCTTGCATGTCACGAGGTAAGGTTACAAAAACTTACATATCCTAAGGTTATGGTGATACTGTTTCCAACTTCCAATACATTGAGCCGCCTCCATTTTATGATGGAAACGCAAGGGAAAGGAAGTGGATTAGTTTTATGTCTTTCTTCAAGAGTCATTTTGTACCATCAACTTACCACTGAAAGTTTTTGCAGATTTTGTGGTCTATCTAGGAGATCTCATCACTGCAAATAATATGCCTATTGCAAATGCGAGTCAATATTGGGATATGGCTATCTCACCAACCAGAGCTAGGGGCATACCTTGGGCTAGTGTGTTTGGGAACCATGATGATGCACAGTTCGTCTGGCCAATTGAATGGTTTTCAACAGGCGGGATTCCTCCGGTTCATTGCTCATCAACAATTTCGTCATATAAAGGTAAACCAAGGTCATCATGAGTGATACTTCTAACTTGTTACTTACATGTAATTATGTAGTATGATTCATATGGTAACGATTCATCTAGGAAAATAATTGTCAATGTTGATGGAACCTACGGTGCAGCAGACGAAGTTTGTAGCTTCATAGGGACATCACGCTTGGAGTTGATTAAGCGTGAGATTGGGAGTAGCCGGCTATCATTATCTAATAACGGTCCAAGAGATCTATGGCCAAGTGTGTCCAACTATGTACTCAAGGTCTCATCTGATGATGATTCAGAATTGCCATTGGCTTTCTTGTACTTCCTGGATTCAGGTGGGGGATCCTATCCTGAAGTTATCTCGAGTGCCCAAGTAGAATGGTTCAAGAACAAATCACAGAAGATTAACCCTGATTCAAGGTATGTTCGTGTTGGACTATTTTCGACCTGATTAGTGGCGTTTTTCCTGAGACCTAATGTTGAGATATTGTCCGACAGGGTGCCTGAGATAATCTTTTGGCATATACCTGGCAAGTCATACAATAACGTGGCTCCGTGGTTCATGATACTGAAGCCTTGTGTCGGCTCAATCAACAAAGAGAAAGTTGCGCCTCAAGAAGCAGAGAATGGGATGATGAATTTATTGACAGGAAGGCCTTCTGTCAAGGTAATCTTGCCTCACCCTAACCATTCAGATTCTGTTTTTCACGAATAGTATCGTTCCTTACATTCATTTTCTGGTTATTTTCCTTTGGGGCTGCAATCGTTCTTCTAATAAGATCAACTATTATATGTTCCGGCTGCTTCGGACATAAATTCTGGCATTTTGCTGAGTCGGTGTGCTTCTCTTATCTTGAGCAGGCTGTGTTTGTGGGTCACAACCATGGGCTTGACTGGTGCTGTCCCTACAAGAAACTATGGTTATGCTATGCTAGACACACTGGCTATGGTGGCTACGGGAATTGGCCGAGAGGGGCAAGAATAATCGAAATCACAGAACGCCCATTCTCTCTAAAATCATGGATAAGGATGGAGGATGGCTCTGTACATAGTCAAGTTACTCTTAGTTCTTGATACGGTTTGTCATCATCTTTGCAGCGATGATGTACATATTACTGGTGATTCGACCTGCTCTACCAGTTAAAGGAGGTAGCAGTTTGACAAATAAGTAACGAATAGCAAGCCCTCAAACTTTGTTCATCTCCAAATTCCAACGTACATTGTTACATTGCTTGTTTTCATCTTGTAACAATTCCAATGGTTTCTGGTGACAGTAAACCAAAAGGAAAGACAGCTACATGATGAAAGACATATGTCCATTATGATTCATAATCGATTGATCATCAGTTTCAAATATTCTTCTAAAATGTACGACATATGCTTCACATTCATGACAGTCCATTTATCACTCTTTACATTGCAAGCAAAGAGAGAACCAAAATGCTTCACATTCACGACGGTTTCAAATCAAACCAATGACATTGTCGGTCCACAGATCTCGGACGAGTGATGACACAACCCAAGTAAAATGTCCAGCATCGAGGGAATGCAAAGACCTCTTAAAAAATGAGCCCGGATTCACAATCTTCGCATCTCATGTGGATTGCACAAGATATCCTGCTTGAGTGGCTGATGCCGAAACATTGGTGCAGAGTACAGACTTCTTGTGCTCTCCGGATATCATCAGCACTGCATTGACACAAAATCAAATTGCCCTTTAGTCCATGAATCAAGAGAACTCTCAAGGAGAAATACTCAGCTAGTGAGACAGCAATGCTGTCACAAATTGAATTTGCAGCATTGCACATGAATAAAAAAAGGGGGCAATGGATAGTTGCTTTGGATGTATATTTCGTTTAGGAATTTGAAAAGCAAGCTAGCAGAATAATAGTAGTTATATTAAAGAGGACCAGTTTCGTGATCTATTGCACGACAATTCAAAAATATTCTAAGCACAGCCGCAAGAAGCCAAGAAGAAAGCTCGAGTTATACTTATTACGACAGAGTGCTCCTATATAAGTCAATGACTGCAGATAGTCCGTAGGGTTACTGATACACAAGGCCAGTCTGATTTGGCCTGAGTTCCATACTAGTATCATCTTTCGGACGTTGCGTCCAGCCGTCCATATTATCCATAATGATCTTTACTAAAAGCAAATGCAAACTCTACATTTATCCACAAACCTAATTAAAATTCCCACACATGATAAACCTAGTCTTAACTCTGCCTGAGTAGTTGTACATATATATAAAGGATTCAACTAATTGCTGAAACAGATATCAGCATCTAGTGTTCTCATAACAAAGCATGGAGTATATGGAATTTTATTTCTGGAGTTTCAAGTACAAGAAAGTGAAAAAGAAAGCAGTACAAACACACCTGAACTTGGAAACACAAAGGCTCCCTCAGTCTGATACCATGAACCTGACAGACAGAATAACCAAATTGCATTAGGGGAAAAAAAAACTGGAATGCATCAAGCATTGAAGTAACACCTCACAATGTAACAGTTCACCAGATGGATCGGCCTGTAATCTTAACTCATAACAAGCAGGGAAACAGAAAGCTGCAGATATCATGGTCTCCAGCCCGACTTCAAAATTTGGAGGCCAGAAAACAGAATCCTTTTCAAACGGTAATGCAAGAGAATCAGAATGCCAAGAACATATTCCCAGTTCAATTTTCATCTTTGTGGGGGCAATGTAAGGTGGAAATGGTGGGCATCTCGTGCATCGGAATGGCAATATCAAACACAGTTTCCAATACATTATTCACTTCCTATGAAACAATAGACTTCTCAAGTCATTGACGATCTTATCTTGAATCTCTTCATTATCCACTAAATGTCTTTCCACATCTTGCTCATTGCTGAAAACCTCCCCCTCTACGAAGTAACTATTTCCTTCTTTTAGAATCAGGCCATGTTCAAGGGCCAATTCCAAAACCTCATTTGCGCAACATATGCCCCTTCCAAAATGTATGCCCAGTTCAGCTTTCTTCATTGCAGGGGCCAGTTTGTTCTTGACCACTTGTATGCAAATACCAAGGCCATGTACCTGCAGGTTAAGAAAAATGAGAGGCAATGAAAAATCACCAACAGGACATACACAAAGAAGAAGACAAGTAGACAACTATCCAATAGTCGTTGACTTCAATGTTTACTTCTTTTTCTCATTCTTATTTTTTAGTTCTTTTGTTTGTTCTTTGTCCTATTGCCTTTGAATCTTTGTTTTCCCTTCTTTTGGGTGGTGGCATTTATATTCTGTAGTTCAGTGGTTCTTCCTCTTGTAAAACATTGAAGTCAAGGTGTCTCTTAGGCAGCTAGGGCTCCGGGGGACAAGAAGACGCAAGGTTAACCATCTTAGAAACAATGGAAGGCACCAAATCATATGAGGCACTTTTTTGTCTTTAACACCTTGGCAGGCACTTTGAGATAAGTTATCATGGAGAAAATGTAAATATCCGAAGAAAGTATACCTTACCCTGAACCTTGAGCAAACCAGTCCGTGAAATTCTCAACCGCACAGCTGCATAGAATTTCAAGGCATTGCCCCCACAAGTAGCTTCTTCAGCACGACCAAAACCTTCGCTTGATATAACTTTTGTTCTAACCTGGGGTACAGAAATTATATCAGAAATGATCTTATTTCCATAAGACATTTTGACAAACATGAGACCTGTGGCCCTTAGACCGATATCATGAAGATTATACCTGATTCAGAAATAAGATGAGGACCTTAGACCGACATAAGGAATAGTGAATCTTGCGCAGCGCCTTGGTCATTACTTCGGACTGCATGTAACCTGTGGCCCTTCCTATTGAGCCCTCGATTTCACATCGGGGTACTAGCGCAGCAACCTGTGTACAAACATAATGAAGCAGAAGTAATGGCATCATGTCAATACCACAATGAATAACACAAAGGTGCTGTCGGAACTCAGAAGACAGATGTCAACCGCGAATTACGGAGAAAGATATCATCTCAAGCTCCAGAAGAACTAGTCATGAAAAAAATGTCTGGAACATTGTTTTGAAAATGCTTATGGCTTAGTGGTAAGTATGTGGTCAGAGGTAACTCCAATAAAAAGATCACTCACACTGTCAACGACAATTACATCTATTGATGCACTTTTGGTTAACATATCAACAACATTTAGCATATTTTCAGCAGAATCTGGTTGTGTGATCAGCAGCTTTTCTGTGTTCACTCCAATAGATTCGGCAAGTGCAGGGTCCAAAGCATTCTCGGCATCAAGATATGCACAATAACCTGCACAAGGCCACATAGCCATTACCGACGAAATAGTAAGGATCCTCGAAAGCCAAAAAAGGCAACCTAACACAGCAAATTGCCATAAGTAAGAAGAGACACGTAAACCAGTACCGATGCTGACAAAAAAGAAAAGAGAAACTAATATGAGGTCAGATGCTAAATTATAGCAAGGAAACCCCTTTAGCACTAATTAAAACATAGAATCCCTTCGTATGTATGTCACTCATATATCATCACATACAACTGAGATGGAGTTAGCATCATGTTTTAATGAAAGCACTGTAACGCAAAAGATCCTTACCTCCAAGCTTTTGAGCTTCCTTGATGACATGTAGGGCAAGTGTAGTCTTACCCGATGCTTCTTTTCCATAAATTTCTACCATTCTCCCCTGCATATAGTGAGCGCGTATTTAGTACATGCAACAAAGACTTTAATCAGAAACGATTCAATTTGAAAATTAATCATTTTGGGGCATAACACCGATCCCGGAAAGCTAGAAATAATCATGGCAATGAGACAAGTATCTCTAGCTAGTGAAGTCATCAAGGCAGAACTGCTGCCGCTTATTTGACTAAACCAAGTTGAGTTGTTCCAGTCAAATGTTTCAATCACAGTATACACAATCAAGAGCCTAAACCAAAGGCTTATCAAATTTTGATGGCAAAAATTTTTCATCACAGTACGTATATGGTGCCAAAGCATGGAAGGCTTGCCAGCAAGGTATCTGGCCGAGAGAGTGGAAACGCAGAACCAAAGCTAAGCTATGGTGGTCCATGGTGGTGATGTGGTGGCTCTTAACAGGCAGTGGCTTTATTTTTTAAAATTCCAGTTGTTCATTCACAAACCATTTTTTCTCATTAGCCATGCAAATCCATGACAGTAGTCACAGCATGAGTGAGCATACGAGCATGGACATCTTGAATAAAAACTAACATATCCAATCAGCAGGGCAAAATCAATAAACAAGCTCACCTTTGGTAACCCTCCAATTCCAAGCACTAAATCAAGCTTTAAGGAGCCGGTAGATATCACAGGAGCTCGGCGAGAGCTAAAGAAGCGTGATAAAGATAGCATCGACTCTTTCCCAAAATCACTGGCCATCTGTTTGAGAGCCAACTCTAACGCAGTATCTTTCTCCACTGCCTTGCTATCGTCAACAGGTTCATCACAATCGAACTCGGAAACATCAACTGCAACCAAAAAAAAATACTATTAAAACCAACAATACTCCAAAAAAATAAAAAACCATAACTGGCATTTCTCGAAAAGAATGACAGGATAGACTGATAAGAGTTACAATGGTCATAAATACAAGAGAGATTATTGAGCCGGTTCTTACCTGCCGAAGATAAGCAGCTAGTCTGCAGTCCATCATGCATGATTGCAGATGTTCTTTGGTTCTGCAGAAAGCAAAAGCAGGTGAAACTATCCAAAAGAAATTTTACTAACAAATTATAAAAGTTTGCCCCGATCAGCTTCTGTCTTGTGCTGTATTTCCAGATGTTCCGGGTAGCTCACACTTCATACAAAGCACATGAAAGTAGAAATTCTGATGGCCATTCTAATCGCCGCCTCTCACATCTTCTAATTATTCACACTCACACATAAATTACTTTACACTTCGCAACTGTTTAGTACTTAAATTTTACCTCGAATAATTGTAATTCTATGAATCTATTTCACATTTTCAGCCACCTCGTAACACCATTCTCATCCACCGTTACCCATATCCACTAGCGTCATTCAGATGAACTATCAAGCATATAAACATGCAACAATTATCGAGGATGGCTCTGGTTACTGTAGTGGAGAGCAATATTCATCTGCTACAACTTCCTCATGCTCACCATTTTTCTCCCCTTCCATGCCCAAAATATTCATCATAGAAAACCCACACCTTGAATTAGAAGCTCACAACAAGTGCATATAAGATTCTGCGTTCATCCAAACATTACCAATTGATTTTGAGCTGAAACAGAAACCTCAGATTTAATGCACTATGTCTAAATTCATACAATTTCTATATATGCATACTCATTAGCAAGCGAAAAGAGTGCAAACCAAATTCGAACACACAGTGCACCAAAATGAACAGAACGGAAAGAAATGGGGAGAACCTGAAATCCGAGAGAAGAAATGAATCGACACCTGAGGAGATTGAAAGAGGGAGATCTGAGAAGCTGTGGCTTGATTGGAGCCATCTTCGTGTTCCTTGATTGGGGTTTGTAGGGTTTCGTCGACGGACTCTAGCAGTTCGAATTTCTAGGGTTTTGGCAGCAGTGTTCGCATCCCCTGTTGTGAGGTGCATGGCGCCATTTTGTCGGTCTTTTTTCCATATTTTTTCCCCGAATAAAATCATAAAATTTATCAGTTTCAAATAAATCAGGATGACATGGATATTTAGATTTAATATAATACAATCAAATATCATTTTTTATAAAATTATTATGAAATATTAATGATAAATTAAATTATTAATTTTAATCTTAAATTAATTTAAGATTTTTAAAATATTATTAAAAATAAAAATAGAAAATATCAAAATATCTGTCATCGTAATTTATTTGACATCGTTAGTAATAAGGGACTTCACCTTCATGTAAACTTTACACACATCTTTGATTGTAATATATGTGCTCTCCATCTCATAATAAATACAATATTTATCTTTTTTGAATATCTCATAATAATTACAACATATTTTATTTGAAAAAAATTTATCTAAAAAAATATAAAATCAATTAAACTCATATACATCAGATACATATACATCTACTATCTTATTTTATAACTGTTACAGTAAACTCTATTATCTTCAAAATAAAAATTTTTTCATCAAATTGCACAAAAATTCAACATACACATAAAATGCTCTGTCAGTCAATTTATGGTATTTTTTATGAGACACAAGAAGCATGTATCAATTTCATGGTTGTATTTGTTTTCTATGCTCCTCAAATGTCTGTTACTAACAGATTTGGCAAAAAATATACCGAGATGGATCCCTTGCTATAGACTTGATCATGGTTTCAAAACCGTTGGTTCAGTTCCGGAATTGTCGATTTGGCTCTAGAATCATTGATTTCGATTTAAGAGAAGGACAAATCGAAATCGAAATCTCTTGAGTCGGTGTTAGTTCCGATTAAAGAATCGTTAGCTAAACACAACTTAGTTATTTTTTTAATTTTTTTTCTTTAAGTTTCGACATCGTCTTGCACATGAGATGCATGCCAAATGATATTATTCGATAAATCGTTTAAATAAAATAAAATATAAGATTGAAAAATATCAAAACACATATAGCTTTATAAAAAATTACACTTAATGTTCTTATGATATGATCGATATAAAAAAAATGGATCAATGATAGAAATTAAGTGTTTTAGCTATAAGAATTTAAGATAGAATGAGTTTTGAGATATGAATAACGAAAATGGACTAATAAACTATTGAACATCTCAAGTTTTAAGCGAAAAATAGACGGTTTAAAAACGAAATCAAACCAACGGTTTCGGTTTTGATTTTGTTTTTAGTGAAACCTAAGTCGAACTGATATCTTACGATTAGGTTTCAATTTTGGTCGGTTTCGATTCAAAACTGAACCGTGATCTGATCTACCTTGCTATACTAATTGTACAACTAGGGTGCTGTACAAACACCCCTTTCTATTGAAAAAAGAAGCAAAAATCAGAAAAAACAAATTAAAACTCTATTTTGGAAAAATAGATCCTTAAAAAAAGGAAATTAATAAAACCAAAGTCAAAATTGATGTTTCTAAAACATCATATGAGGAGAGGGTATTTTCGTCCAAAAAATATTATGAGTATGATGTGTTGGAGGAATCAATTTTTATCTTGACATTGTCAATCTCTAAAAAAAATCCTAAAAAAAACAAACCCTTAAAATAATCATACACAATACACAAAAAGTAAAACGTTAAAAAAGCAATTTAGCAGATCCAATGATTTTTATTGCACACGACATCCCTGTTGGCAGCTGTACTATTGACACAGCAGGGCATTCAACTTCAAAACATATAGGGGCAGATTCAGGTAAGGGCGGCAAGGGACAATTGACCACTCCTACCCTCTATTTTGAGCCAGGTGTGGATTTGAGGTCGCAATTGTACGAGTTTGAAGCTAGCCGATCAAAAATTAATTAGTTCTATTCCCTTCATCGGATATGGACATGCATCCCCTGTCGTTGGGATTGAATAACAGGGGTGTTATCCCTCTAATCCAACCATCCAAATCCCATTCTATTTTCTCTTTTCGAATTTTTACATCCCTTGTATTTTTCTTAGTCGTTTGATTCTCTTTGTTGTACATTCTCAACAACAGGGTATCCTTCTCCACCGAGTATAGCCATAAAACATATATGTTGCACATCCTATGAGACTTGGAATCATGTAAACATGGTAACAGCATATCGCTTGCATTTTAAGAGCTCAATAGTGCACGGAGAGTAATTAACAAAGGAGGCGTGAGTTTAACATTTTCTGGTGGCCGGACTTTTC